>JBBPCW010000133.1:16363519-16373938 GCA_037974425.1 Phenacogrammus interruptus
ACACACACACACACACACACACACACACACACACACACACACACACACACACACACAGACACACACACACACACACAATTAGCCACATACACACACATGGTTCCTGTGGGCCTGGAGCCCCTGCTGGGGGCAGCAGCTGCTTTCAGGAAAACCACACCGTTTGCACTTTGTATATGAGCTTGTGTGCGTCTAAGTGTGCCATGTAAAACAAACCCTGTCACCTCAGAGGATAAACCTGTCTGTCTAACTCAAAAGGTTAAAAATCAACAACCTGACAGCTACTAAGCAAAGTAACAAATAAAACAAATTAAAAAAACTGTAGACGAAATTAGATTTCTACCCAGCTGCTGAATTAAACTCCAGTGAATTACTGAAATGCTGATATAAAATAAAACTAATTGGGCTGAGTGCTGTACAAGACACTTAACATTTGTAGTTTCTCATCACACATTTTACATTGCAAGCGTGTGTCCTTTTACAGTCCAACATCCTGTTAGGCCTTTTTTATTGATGAAATAAAGGGGTGTTATTATTTCTTTGTCGTTTCACTGGCACCTGCTGCCTTCGATCAAAATTTATATCACATTTCTTTTTTATGGGTAAAAAATGGCATCAATACAAGCGAGCCTCAGAATTATTTTGGCAATAGTATTCAATATTTGCCATTTCTTTCAAAGCTTTTTTTTTACTTGATAGGTCACAATGCACATAAAAAAAGCAGAAACCCATTTTAAGCCATTAAGCATGAAATGCAATACACTAAGGGACAATGGTGAGGTTTCATTGTGTGAAAAGGTCTGAACATTCCAGGATCTCTTTTTCACTGTTATTTGTTTCCATATTTGTTTACTCTCTGTAGAAGAAGTGCTTTTATTTCCACCTAGAACCTACATATTGACCAGGGGCTGTATGACAGCGACGATATTCGGCACAACATGTCTGACAAACGCTTTGTGTTATTTAATATGTGACCTTGGCTGTCGGGGTAAGGACGGATTGTGATGCCATCGTACCTGAAGCCATTAAGGTTTAATGGGCCACATCAGTTGCAAGCATTTTAGACTAGATGACTTCAACAGCATTCTGCTGGCACATTGACCCTGGTGTGCTCCCCAAACCAATTCCATCACATACACTCTGATCCACCTAGAGCGTGCCCAGTCATGTCTCTAAACTAGTTTGTTTCTCTCTCGCTCGCTCTCTCTCTCTCTCTCTGATTGTGTAATGGCATTACTAGCTCTGACCTTGCTCTCTGTTTCTGCACCCTTGTTGCCCTCTGAAGCAACTCCCAGGCACCACATAATGAAAAAGCCTGGAGCTAGTCGACCACGGAGCAAGAGCGACGCTGACGGGATTCGAAATGAGAGCTGAGAGAAAAAATACATATCTTCCATCTCTAACCCTCTGTCTGTAGTAGACGACTCTGGGCCCTTAGGGTTATGCTGAACACCACCTACACATGCATACAACAGGGTTCTGGCGTTCGTACCAACCTACAGCTTTAGCAAGTTGTGAACAAAACACCATCCAAAGGCAATGGAAGACATTTGTGCAGAAAATCTAGATGCTGTATTCTGAATTCAGATCACAAGTGATATATACTCAAGTGTGACACATTCAGTGTGGATGCAGTTTAGAAATAGGGCAGATAAAAATAACTAACAATATTAGCAAAATGAGACACAATATGCAGTACAAATCGCAATATGTATATGTTCTGGACATGCTACAGATGCAATGATTAAAACAGTACTGCCACATTTTGTAAATGCTGTCACAAGCTAGCCTGCAAGTTAATGCCTAAACCAGATCCTGTAGATCTGCTCTCCTGCTGAGTCTAGTCTCGACTTCAATCTGTGCCACATCTGTTCCAGCTAATTAAGTCTTCAGAAGTTCTTGATTGGCTGGATCAGATGTGTTAGTGTTAGGTGTTGCAGGATGTGAGCATCATCTGCAATAATGTGTTTCTAGATTTCGCAGCTCTTTTCGTTAAGATTCCTGATTTTTCAGCTGTCAACTGTTGAGGAAACATGTATTTGGTCAGTGTATGTATATCCATGATGTTCTCTCAAAAGCTTATAATGATGTCATGATAGAGCCATTTAAGTTCTGTAATGCTCCCTTGTCAACCACATGTGTTTCCTTTGTTGTAACATAACCACTCTGTCCTGATCAGTTGGATCGGGTGTGTAATCACTGAAGCACTGAATTGTGCAGGACAGGAGTACACCAGGACCAGGGCTGGCAACCACTTACTCTAAACTATTTGAGATGCATAAGGGGAGTGGAAGCTGCCATTCTGCATTAGGACATTCTGAGCTTGGTTTCAGAGGGAAAGCAACCATTGGCCAGGGAGGATAGACATCAGTCTTGCATCTCTGTTCCACGCCAAGCTGGACTTTGCAGTAGACGGAGGAGGCATGTGGTCGGTAATGACTTCTTCGAGGAGGTGGCACTATTATCCGTCGTTTGAAACATTATCGTACACTATTAGATAGGCGTCAGAATTCGTTAGGGCTGATGGTCTCTAGCTTTAGCCCCTGGAGTCTGCTCCTCCAGGCTTATAGAGACAGAGAAGGTAGATGGCAACGAGAGGAGACAGGAAATTACCACTAACACTGGGAAAGGAGCAAGGCACCCTAGCAAAAGCGACCCCAAAAAAACGTGTGTGTCTTGGTTGCATAAAAACAGCCCCAGTGTGCATGTTCGTGCCTTGCTGATGCACCACAGAATACATGCCTAAAAATAGAATGTAAAAAAAAACTGCTTTGGAAGTGAGCAGCAAAGCTGTCCTTAATACCTTAATAAAGCATCATCATCTCATCATTACAAATGCCTCCAAGGGTTTAGGTGATTTTATTTATTTATCTTTTTAACAGAACGAATAATGAAAAGATCCGGGGTCAGTGCGCTCGCTCTGCCGTCTGCTTTTTCTTCTAAGCATGGCGTAGGCAAGGGCAACGCATCCTTTGCACTGAAATGAATTCTCATGTAAGCGGTGTGTGGCACAAAATTGCTTCATTTGCGATGACTGTCAGGGCGCTTTATGCGCTTTCTGAGGCTGCCTGCTATTTGAGGCGGTAGGGATGGGACGAGAGACGGCGGCCTGCAAACACTGACAACAGCAGCTGTTTTGTTTGAGTAGTCGCATCCGAAAAACTTCACAGCTGGGCTGTATTAAAATGTCAGCGCAAACAACAAGATAACACAACATTGCAGGAAAAGCATTTGTTTGACAGAGCTAGCATTTGGGGAAACTGAACTCTCATTTTAAACATCAGCAAAATCACAAACAACGAAAATGGATAGTTTGCCTTAGTGAGGATCTACTGATGTTCCTAAAAACACACAAACACGGAGACACACACATACACACACACACACAGATACACACACACACACACACAAACACGGAGACACACAAACACTGATACACACACACACACACACACACACACACAAAGACGGAGACACACACACACACTGATACACATATACACACACACACACACACACAAACACGGAGACGCACACATACACATACACACACACACACACACACACAGACACACACGCATACACGCACACAATCACACACTCACTCACGCATGCATGCATGCACGCATACATGCACACTGTTTACCTGATGCTAAATTACAAGCAGTGGGTAGGCTTTACATGTAACTATGTAATATGAGCATAGAGAGAAGACCAAAGCAAAGCAATTCATACCAACAGGGATCTTAAATCCTACAAATTATATAAAATTGACAATTGGACAAATGTCCAAAATAAAACATGCATATAATGTAACTTTACAGGTTTCAAAATAATTAGTAAGACTTTAAGAAGCAGTAAATAAATGTGTATCATCGATGTGTCCAGACTGATGAACAGAGCTGAAACAACTGAGTGATTCTAAAACAACTGAGAGAACTGTACAACAAGAAGGATGTTCCAAATGAATGTGATATCCAGAAATTTCAAACATACTTATAAGGTGTGGTTTTTCATATTTAAATATCTTAGTTATGACTGGATATAAAATGTTGCTGTTATCCATGATTTTGATATTGTTAAATTAAAACAATTCTGATAGTCTATTTAAGTTATGGCATGTCTTTTTGAAAAACATAAAACATACATTCCGCACAAAATATAAAACACACACACACACACACACACACACAAACAGACACACACACACAAACAATGGATGGTTAGCGTCAAAGCCGAAGCCAAGCTAGACTAATTGGTTTGGAGTGCACTCTACTCAGCCATACGTGCATATACAGAACATTTTGAGGTTATCCCATCTAGCCTTGCTTTTATCTAATTTTCTCCCACTCTCGAAGACTACAGTAATGAATTGGGTAATCACAGATATCTAGCCCATTCAAGTACTTTGTAAAGTAAATCAATATAGTCTGGCAACAGGCCAGCTGACCACTTTGATGGACGGTACAAATCTATATTTGGATTCGCTGCCAAAGGATGCTCTTCTTGAAACATGCTCTTATGCTCTCTTGCTCTCGCTCGGTCTCTCTCTCAAACAAACACACACACACACACACACACACACACACACACACAAATGCAAAAAAGGTGTGTTTTATTTCGCACAGTTTAGCCTGTGGATATTCAGAACTTTGGCCTTAGTAAAGAAAAAAAACTTCCACAGAAACGAATCATCTGAGCAAACGCAACTGATAAGAATTTCTATGAATTTCAAAAGCTATCCCTGTGGTGCAAGCGTTGGCTGGAAGCTTCAGTGGAATATTGATAAGCTGATGGTTAGCCAGCATAATCAGACCCTAGCAGTCATCCTGAGAAAAGGAGCACTGTAAGTTACAGACATGAAATGAGCATTCTATACTGGGAGGCTTTCCATTTCCCCAAAAAATTAAATGAGCTTCGGCAAGTACATCTGTTACTCATGAGTAACTCTGGTCTTCAATTTTGCTTGTTTAAACTTGAAAAATGCCTCAGCGGGATGACATGGATCCAGGAAGAAAGTTGTTTCTGATTTGGTCTGACACTGTAGTGTACACCAGCGGAAACCACTGCTCTGAATCATGCTTAGGCCCTGTTACATAAGAACAAGGGTGGTCCAGAAAGTGGGGCTAAATTATGCGATATATTTTGGACCACCAGGGAATTTGGTGCAGTGGTAACACAGGGAGGACTGGAGATGAGGGTAACAGTGGGAAACCACCAGTTCCACCAAACAAGTTAACTGTGAGTTGGTTACACTTCAATCCTGGTCACTTAGAACTTGAAATGTGAATTTAATTAGACTCTAATTTTAGCGTGAACTAAGCCTTACACTAGGCTTTCAATGCAATAAACAATGGCAAAATTTCACTGTGGGGATGTGGTAATGAAAACAGCAAGCAGTTTGATTGTCCTGAAGTAGCAGTTGTAGTTCTTCTGTGGTTATATATCCTGCCATTGCCAGAACAGTGTCGGCTGCTCAATGCCTACAGTATGTGTGTATGCAGCATGAACATGGCTGGCTAGCAAGCTTGCTATTGTAGCAAGAGAATAAGCTAGCTTTTGAAGTCAACCAGTCAACTGTGATGAAAACATTTCATTATATATGCTCTTGGTATTTTTATCAGCTCCCATGTTTTTGCACATCCCAGGGTGTAAAGAAATACATCACATAGCAACAATTGCACAGGAAGTGCTAGGAAGTCCATCTAAACATTAGTGGTTAGCCAGCCAACTAGCTTAAACCATAGATGTTTAAATAATGATCTACAGTGTTCTATGTGACATTCAAACAACAGTTTGTGATGATAATAAGGTTGCTCACACACATCATATACATGTTTTCATGCTTCATGTGTCTTTTAGTCCATCAATCTTATTCAGAACTTTTTAGTTACTCTTATCTCTCGAGAACGTTGCTTCTCATGCAGTTCTCTTATTTTCTGCAAATTCACTCCATAGTGACATCTATGCAACCTGAAGCAGAACGAGATGAAATTCACTACAGTAGAAGGCAACATTATAATTACAAATGATAAAACACAACATGTTACAATTATCCTGGTTTTCTGTATTAATATAAGAGACTAGGATGCACTTACATTATCTATACAAAATAAACAGATGTGCTTAAAGAGAATTCTTGCTTCATTCTACATCTACAACTGGTTTAACAAAGCTGGAATCTGTGAATGTATACAAAAAAGATACAACTTCACCTAGGGAAATTAAATAAGACTTGGCACTACTTGACCATTACTGCTAAATGCTAGCTTACCTTTAATGCCTAGAAATAGTACAACTTCACCATCTCTCACAGGGCAGTCAAGCACACCAGAATACTACAACACATTATTACCTTAATCAACAGGGATTCTACTTAGGCATTGTTATTGGAGAGCCATTGACTGAAACAGCATCTCTGGTGAATTTGTGCTTCAGAAGAAAATGACCATCTGTATTGTACATTCAGAGCTCATACTGTGCTCTGTTACTGTAGATTATTTTGCGACCTGTCGGCTACCTGCCCCTCGGTTCCTACCAACAGGGTGACTGTACAACAGGAGTGGCCGCTTGTGACCACAGCTGAGGCTCTCAGATGACAAGTGACACCAATCACGGTACAGTTTGTTTACTCTCTTCCTGACGCGAAGAGCGATTAGCGCAGTCAGTCAACGAGGTCATTTGCTGGTGCCTTGGATCACTGGCATGTGCGAAGGGAAATAATAAGTGTGTGGGGTGGGTGAAGGGGGTGGGGGGTTTATTGGCAGACATTTAATAATGGGGACTGGTGTGAATAAACAGGCCCTGTGTGTGGTGGTACACTTATGCCACAAGGTCCTGAGGGGACACAAACGCCTAATCAACTCTCCAGGCAAGAAAAAATCTCAGTAACAATCCAGCGGTGATAAGAGGCAGCCTAGTTGTGTTTCTGTGTGCCTGCAGTGTGCTGAGTACGCGAGCGCATGCCTGCCAACGAGGCAGTGAAAGGCGAATTTCGACTGAAGTTCTAGGCAGAGGGAACTTTGACTCAAACTCAAATATGCCCCCATAAAAGTGATATATGAAGGATGAAGTGATGGCTGGGGAACTAAATCAACAATTATAGGAAAGGGAGGAAGAGAAATAAGAGCTAAAGGGAACATAGAAAGAAATAAGAAAATAAAGAGCAAGACAGATTGAAACTCGATGTACCGCACTGCGGCATGTCACATGACTGCCGAAGAAGTTCAGAGAAGGAGATTTTAATGATGTAATGTGGTTTTTTGTGTTTCAATATGTAATTGTGAGTGCTGCTGTTTTGGTAGCAACAGAGGTTTCTTGTATACTTCATTCCTAGAGGAAATTAAAATTTTGTGAAGTGATCATTCAGTCATACGTGAACACACCACTGCACACAGCACGAAATTCACCCTCTGCATTTAACCCATCCACCAAGTGAAGCAGGGGGCAGCAGGAACACGGCGCCCGGGGAGCAGTGTGTGGGGACGGTACCTTGCTTAGGGTACCTCAGCGGTGCCTAGCGGTCTTGAGGATCGAACCTGGACTTTCTGATCACAGGGCGAATGCCCTAACCACTACGCTACCAGCTGCCCCAATGTAAACATTACATAAAAATAGAATTTTAATTTCGATTAGCTATTGGCAACCAGTGTAACCATTACACTGTATACCTTTAGAAGATGTGAACAAGCAACTTTTAGTTCTCGAGACATTGAACTTGGCTAATTACAATGCCCCCTTTAGATGAAATTTCACAACATTTTGTAATGTGTTACATGGCCCATAAGGTTAAAGTTTTACAAAATTTGGTGAGCTTCAAAAGAATGCAGTAGTGATGCATGGTGTACATTTTTGGGAAATTTAAACCTTCACATTTTAAGATATTGTTTAGTGAAGCACTATATTTTACATTGGCATTATTCACTATGAACATGCCTACCTAGGAACACAAACCTCTTATTCCATATCAGCCCCTTGTAGTTTTATGCATGAGAGCTTTCATACGGGTTGGCGAAGTATATGCTAATGCAAACACATAAAACTAGTAGTGGCCATTACAAAAGATCTGTCTCTCACACAGCAGAAGGATAGAGAGAACTGAATGAGGGACAGAGAGAGAGAGAGAGAGAGAGAGAGAGAGAGAGAGAGAGAGAGAGAGAACAGAAAGAAAGAGCGTTCAAGAAAGGCCAGTTTCTGAATGTCAGTAATGAGATCACTATAGAGTGGGCAGTGCAATGGACTGAGGAGAGAGGGAGAGAGAGAGCAAAAAAGGAGCGAGATGCAGAGAGAGAGGGAGACATGAAACACAAAAAGCAGAAAAGGACATCTGGCTGACCACCTCCACCCCAACACACATACAGAAGAGAGGGCCATGGACACATGACTGTAAGAAGACAAGAGGGGGGACTTAAGACCCAGCCAAGGAGATAAGTGGCCAGGGTTCAGGGGCAAGAGCGTGAGTGTGTGTGCCTGCACGGATTTGTGTGTTTGAACACTGAATGGAACAGCAGGGGGCTTAACTTGGCTCTTTGGCGTGCTCTGGGCCTGAGCCAAGCCGAGGAGGTTGGAACTCTCTCTCTCTCTCAGCGGCTAGAAAGATTTGAATAGAGCTGCTCACCTCCACTGCCAACAGACCAGTCCACAGCTTCAGTTGTTAAAGTAAAACACTGGACTCCCAGAGGTCAAACTGAAGTAACTTCACTAAATGTTACAGCTGAAATCTAGAATTCTAACCTTGTTAAAGTTGGGAAACCTCACCTCTCACAGAATTTCCTCACTTGATGATTGCAACCAAAGCTTGTGAAAGACTTATTCCAAACATGTCTTTACATGTTGCGTAATTTGAACCCAGTGAAACCATACACACTACTCATGCAGTAACCCTATCCCCTGCTAGGTGATACTAAGAGTAGACCTGGGGGGTCCAAACAGTGCCAGTAATATGCTGAAAAGCCTGTAATAGACCATTCCTTACTGGGCTTTTCTTATCCAGGATGAATAGCTTTTTCTGTGTATTTCTAGGGCACAGAATTCTCCTTTTCTGAAGTGAAATTAGGGCGAGCTGCTGCTCAAAAGGTGCCCAAGCAGCTGCCAATTTCTCCAACCAATCAGAGCCTTCATTATTGCCAGGAGGCAAATTGAAGTTCAATTGCCCAGCATACAGTAACATGATTAGGAAGATTGTTTGCAATCTTGCTGAGCGTCAGCAAGGTAGTGTTTTGGGAGCAATATCAGCTGAAATCATTGCAGATTATCATTTTTTTACTTTAATAACTGATGCGCTCTGTCAAGAGAGCTCTAATCAAACTGGATTTGCTGCATCCTCAAAACGCCTGAAGCTAGGAGACGTTGCAGATGAGAGACCCGTCTTTAAAAACAAAGAAAGGAATGATATCAAAATAGTGATCTTAATGTCTCTGATTGAGTAAACCAAATTTAAACAATGGAAACAGAAGGAATTCCCTTAAAATGCATTGTTTTGTGCAGAGCTCCATTATAGCTGTGGCTTTCCTACAGCCCCTAAATCAAAAGCACTTAGCTGGATGACTAATTCTGTGGACATGATGGTCATTGGCATTTAACAAGGAAAGCTGTTGCATTTTTATCCTCAGTAAAAGCTGTGCTAACTATCTAAGATGCTTAGAGTGGAGATCATCATCTGCCAAGCTAAGAGACAAATGTTCTCGCAATTTCTTTCTGAATGCATCCATAGGGCAGTAGCAGCTTGAACACAAGGCACATAGCACTGCAGATGCACCAGTTTCTGTTGCCGCACGACAGCACATTTTAGCCTAGCTTTGCAAGCTGTTAAGAAAATGCCACCACTATGAGAAGCAATGTGGTGGGTGCCCCCTGACCTTGGAAAAAGAAATTAGCACGGAACCACCAGGCGAGTTTTGCTTAGCAGGCAAGGCGTTGAGAGACTTCTCTTTGCTGACAGCCAGACTGTAAATGACTCATTAAGCCTTTTGGTTGCTGAGGATCATTTGCACACATAAAAGAATCAAAGCCCCAGTAGAAAGAAGCAAAAAAAACAAGGTGGGAAAGCTGCAATGCAAATATCACCAAATGTATGTCAGTGTATTGATGCCAGTGAGGATGCGCACGGGAGTGTATTCTTTTGAGCATGGTAGGTTGTGGTGATTGTCCTGCTGCGACCGGAGTGAAGAATGCCCCTCAGGGGATGCACGGACGGAGCTCTATTCAGCAGTTGCCATGAGCCTCAGCTGTTGCTAGGGACACCCTCCTCCATGCTGGTTTAGGCAGCCGCTCCTGGCACAGAGGAGCGCTGTAAAACATGCTCCTTCCTTCATTCATGCGCTTGGGCTAATTCTCTCTCTCTCTTTCCTTTGCCATCCTCTCTCTCTCTCTCTCTCTCTCTCTCTCTCTCTCTCTCTCTCCCTCTCTCTCTCCCTCCCCACC
>JBBPCW010000133.1:16395270-16410091 GCA_037974425.1 Phenacogrammus interruptus
CATAGAGTTTCAAGCGCTGTGTTTAACAAAACTGTTTTCAATTCACCTATATTTGCCTGTTTCCTTTTTTTTTTTTTACCTATGGTATCGATTTAGTATCGATACCACGGTATTAGATCCTAGCATCGTACCGAAGTCAAAATTGTGGTATCGAGCCATCCCTATTGAAAATATATAAAAATCAAAACTGATTTTGTATCACAATAGTCCTACGATATAGTGAAAGGAAAATTGTGGTGTATGCACTGAGATTCGAGACATGGTTATAATATACAATGTCACCTTAAAATTCATCTAGCTATAATCCTCTCACATTCACATTAAAAGAACCTCCTGGGCATGTTACGGTGTGAATGGTATCCTAATTTAGTTTTGCCAATCTCATCAGGACCACGGTAAATGTGAAGCTATACTTGCTCTTAATGATTCCCCACTTGAAAATTGCTGAGGCAGAGCTTGACTCCCCACATATAGTGGTATTCCTTATTCGGGGCATAAATGGGAGCCGCAGCAATGCTTGCCAATGTCTTTCAAACATGGAGTTATGGCTGTCTGTGCTGGACAGTTCTGCAGAGAACGAATAGAATGGAAACAACAGGAAACCACTGCATTCCATCGTCCGCCGGGACTGTTATTATGGTGCAACAGAAACTGTTGTTTTTCTTAATGAACAGTGAGGCAAAGTAAACCACATGTTAGCGCTCAGAGCCTCCGCCACACAAGCGCCCAGAGCCATGCTGACTGGATATGCCTGTGTTAGCACTGCTGTACTGGAAACTGGCTAGGAAAAGCCTGCCCTTAGCAGCTTGATTTTAGTTAGCTTTGCCAACATGAACCCTGCCAGCAACATTGTGGTAGCGAGCTAATCTCTGGAAGTGAAAGCCATGCCATGTTAGGGGTAGGATATGAATAAGTGTGTATAGAAAGGGGGTTGGGGGGGATAAAAGAGTCTAATGCCACATTGTGGTTGAACTGAAACGCTACTCATAATTCAAAGCACAGACCAACAGTCTGAATGGACAGAACAGTCATTTCAAGCTCCATGGGCTGGTCTTCCTGCCTTCAATGAGCCTGGCTCAGAAGCTTAGGCAGAGAGTAACAGAGCACAGCCAGCTACCCAACCCCCCAGCCCTGTGCCTTGACATTTTTTCTCTCCCCCAGTAAGCTTCTTAACAATAGACTGAAATTTGTTTGATCTCCTAAATTCATATTTACAGCTATTGTACTGTGGTAGATAAAGAACCTAAACTGCAATCCAGTTATGGTGGAAAATCCTATTAATTGTTGTGGGACGAAAAAAAAAAACCCACTTTGGAATTTCATGCCTGGGATTAATCCATCCGTTTTCAATAAAGATTAATCTTTAAGCATGTAATTTAAATGGTTAAATAAAACTAATTATTAATACACCCAAGGAGCAGAGCAAATAAAACAGACATTATCAAACATCTGAGCACTTACCAAACAAGTCTGAAAACTTGATCAGTTTTTGGCGAGAATGCTCACATCCCTTTAGGTTCAATTATTTGCATGTTAAAAATAGAAAGTTTAATCTTCCTTGAAGGAAGCTCCTCTTTTGTGAGAGCACGCCTGAAAAACGATTAGTCGGAGAGGTTAGTCCATTAGTCTTTATTTCTTGCCTGACATTCTCTGGCGGTGATAATGAGAGGCTTTGCTAGTGTGGGGTGTCATCCCAGAGTAGTGATATTTATAATTTCTTTTGTCTCTGCTGGAGAACTAACTGCAGCACTAATGGCAGCCTTGTTCTCCTAGTGCCAGCATGGAGAGACCGTTTCTGACACACGGCACATCCAGTACCCTATGGGGGGGTGGAGGGTTAATGACATGGCGCAAAACGGGAGCGGATAACACTCCCCCCCTCCACATGCCGTCCTGTCACTCCTTTCTATGTTGCTCGGCTCCTCTTGCATGTCAGCTAGACAGGACAGACCAGTTAGCTATGACTGCTCATGACTGTGGCTGGATGATGCTGAATGAGTGATCAAAGAAGTCTCCCCCCAAGGGCTCTCAAGGTTAAACAAGGGGCATGAACTAATGATGCTTTATGATGATCTGGAAAACCCACTCGCACCACTCAGAGCAACAAGTAAATGTAGCTTATTAAATGAGCACCATTAGTCATAGACCACAGGGTAGCAATATTCTCTCCAACTATACAACAAGCTGGCCTGCCTGGGGCACATATGAAATGCACTGTAACCAATCAGAGTCCTGTTTGTGACTGACAGAGAATGCTGGCAGACAAAGCAAGAGTCTGATCACACTGACTCAGTGACTCGTCAGAAGACAGTAATTACACCTACACTGCTCAAAAAAGTGGTGCTTTACCCAAAAAGATCATTAGTATAAAAGTTTAGAGGTCTACATGACATGAACCGTTGATCCGTTCTGCTAGAAAGAGTCGAACTTGCATCGGCGTAGTTTACAACATATCACACTGTGTATTGCCCAACTCAGTCCATAAGACTCGCCCCTATTCTCTGAGGCCCATCTTCTTTCAGGGAGCTGAACAACGTAGCACTGACTGAAGCATATCAAAGTCTATTAAATCCCTCACACGTAGCAATCCTCTACAAAAAAGGCATGTCAACATGACATTAGAATTAGATGGCAACAGCAGCTGCTCTTATCCTTGAATACAAACAAGAGCGGCTGGATCTAATCTCTGCTTTTCACCCAGAACCTGCTGAGAAGACGCTCGGGCTCCTCCATAGACTTCAGCTAGGCTTAAATAAACACTTAGCTCCCTCGGCTCCCCGACACAGACCTCTGACACAGAGAAGATTATAAATTATTGTCATTCTAATGCATTTTGTTCTTGTGTCCACGGTCACACCTCCTCGGATCACACACATCACAGACGCACCCGTAATCACTCGCTGGAGCTTTACCGTGAACACAGGCGCTGCGCTGGCCTCTTGCATGAGCTACCAACAGTCAGCTTAAGGGTTTACACACACACACACACACACACACACACACACACACACACACACACACACACAGGACTGAACTCTCATCAGAACTGTCTGTCAAGCTTCGCGCAGGTTTCTATTAGAGCTGATTTCCATAAATCTAAATTGTAATAGGGCGGCGGTGGGGAGGCACTGAGACCTCAGAAGGACGCTAGAAACAAACATCATCTGTCACCAGAGGCCACAGGAAACCAGGGCTGCCTCCACAAGTTTTGCAGATATGAACAGAATTAGGCTTCTTGATTGACACTACACATGTTCTCTCAATTGGGAACCTTGCGAGTTCTGCCCTCCACATAATCCCTCCATTTTGAGAGTCAATATTATGTTGAGAGTGGCAGATGAAAGGGGGAAATTGTTAGTAGCAAAACGTGTCGCCGCCTGTTTAGTGTTTTTCTCATTTTTTTGAAATCCCCCGTTTCAATGCGGAAGCTGGTTATTTGCAAAAGCTGGGATTCTTTTTTTTCCTTTTTTTTTTTTTTGAAAATCGCAGGCAAGGTCTCATTCAGTCTACTCAGATCTGCGTCTCACAGAATCTCTGATTATCTAAAGCCCCAGATACTCGATTCATCAGCACAAAAGATTCAAAACAAATATAAGACAGACTGTAATTTAGTTTCTTAATTAGTCGTCTGTCTGCCTTTAGATTTCGCATTTTGAATTATCTCAAATCAATGTTGGAATATGTTTACATTGCATAACAGCTGTACAAAACATTTAAATGAGGTTCAGTCAATAGCACTGAACCAACACTGCAACTTATTAAGTCTTAACAGAACAGATTTCCACAAAAGACAGCAAGTGAATGTTTGAGTAATCATAATTAGAGATCCTTCTTAGCAAGCCCCTGTTGGCCATTCTAGCTAAAGGCGCTGCTTCTATAATGCAGGGGTAAGTAAGAGCAGGTTTTCTCCCAGGTATGAGGCACCAAATATGGTCAGGCACTTCTTATTGTACAGGAAAGATGCCAGAATCAACACACTCTCCTCAGAAATAATAGACCAGACAGATGTTTTGCTAAGCCATGCAGAGAGTGAAAGGCAATTAAAATTTTTCACCCAAGACACCGCTGAATAGCCCTAGATTCAGTGACAGGTATGTAAGCTTGCTGGTGGTGTTACCTGATAGGGAAGAGATCTCTAAAAATGGCTATAGCCCAAAACTGAGAAGGAAAAAAATGGTTAAACACAATGCACAGTCTGAAAAGCTAGCTGCACTGAAGTGAATTGTGATCCATCATTCACTGGCAATGCAAACAAAGGTTGTTCTTAGCTTGATTGCAGGGATCTGCTTTAGTAATTTTAGCTTGCAGATTTTAATGGTTGGTTCAGTCTGCTTAAACGTTTACTAAACGGTTAATAGCTACCATTACATGTAGACTAATTTTGGGAGAATTCAACATGCCTAATCTGGACTCGGTCAGAAGGATCTGATGATTTCTAAGCAGTTTCCTCTCTCTCTCTCTCTCTCTCTCCAGCAGTTTGCTGTCAGTGCTGGATCAGAGGTGCTAGGCCCTACTGTTTCAAGGCTGAAAGGACTGCACTTGGAAAAAGCACAGCACAGATTTGACAGATATAGGATTACATAAACAGTCAAGTGGTATTCACAGCTGTGGGGCACGAAAAAAAAACAAATCTCCAGCACATTGGCCTGGACTGGGTGCAAGACCGGGGGCTTCCTGCATGTTCCCACTGCCATCTCACTTCTGTGAGGTCACCCTAGTTCAGCCACTCCTGCCACCAATCCACCACAGCCTCTTTCCACAGCTGGCCAATGGTCTTCGAGTTCAACTGGCTGAAACAAATCCTCTGCCCAAAAATCAGGCCAAATCCTTTCTAAATGCCATCGGAAGCCGGCTGCTTAGTGGAAATATGCACCACTCATCCAGCCCATCTCTCAGTCTCACATCACAGTCAGTCATCGACATCAGTCTGAAAGAAGACCGATCCTTGAGTCTCACACCTATAATCTTCTGTTTTAATTACTCTGAGGTTGAGTTGTAGCTGGCAGCACTGCATTGCATCAAAGTTGTTAGGTGTATGTTTGTTACTAGAATAGGACATTTTAGTTTTAATTAAATTAATTTGACAAAAAAAAGATACAGTTGCTTTTCAGAGAGCAATAGCATCCTGCCACGACTGTCACTTGTTGACACTGAAACAAACAAGCCAAAATAGGCAGATTCTCATGACTAATAACTCTTGAATTCTATGGATTATAAGAATGATCCCCCAGAATGCATCTGGATGAATATAATTTTTTTCTCTTGGTTCTGTATGTGTGATGTGGGGCTTCGCTGGCTCGCTGGCTGGCAGGGAGACGGGCCCACGTGAGGCTTGGGCGCCCGAGGGAGAGAGGGAGAGGCAGAGGAACCCCAGCCATTCATTACTCCAGCTGGGCAACAACCCGTTACAACAGCAGTCACAACTCCAAAAACTGGCACCCGCCCGCGCACAGACCATTATCTACAGCAGATTTACACAGCCTGGCACAAAGAGAGAGAGAGAGAAGCACAGAGACAGAAAGAGAAAGAGAGAGAGAGAGACTAGAAATAGTAACAGAGAGAACAGAATGGGAAAAGATAAAGACAGAGAGGAACAAAGACACAAAAGAGATAGATAAATAAGGGGAATGAGGAAAGCATGAGTGCATCGATTTTATGGCTTAAACTCGTCCGCGCGCCGTTCGTTACACAATGAAGGCAACGGAGGCCAATGTTACTTCAGTCGGCTTGGCGTGCAACCTCGGCCCTAAAATCCAATCCGGTTACATAACTGATTCAGTGAAATCAAAGGGGCGGCTGTTGGAATTATCCACCCATTCTGCCACTGCTGCTTCCAGCCAGAGCCCGGCACTCACTCTCTAGCTGTGATTAGCGTATGAAGACTTTAGCTAGCTGTGTGATGAGCATGGGACGATACAGCTTTAACACATGACCACTCTATACACAGCAGGGACCAGAGCCGACACCATGGAGCTTTAAGTACATTCTCACCACGAAGCTAATGCCCAGACATACTCTCTGATGGTGAGAATGTGATAAAAGAAATGCGATGCTAATACAAATTTCAACCTTTGTGTGCATTAACAACAGAGAGGATGTTCTAGTCTGAACGAGTGCACTCATCACTCAGTGTCTCATCACTCTTTGGTCCTCTCTCACTGTGAAAACACACACACACACACTCCCTGATCACAGCGTTTAGCAGAGCTGTGGGTTCCGCCCCACGACCACATAGCACTGTCCCTCTCCGTGTATCTCTCTGGCTGCACACTAATCAATTTGATAGATGCCAATCCCATTAATCTCAGCCTGCTGCTCTGCATCGCCTAGCGCTACAATGGTAAACAGTGTCAGAGCGACCTCGGCACTGTAGCTAAACCATCCTGCTTAACAGATCTGGGCTGGTTCTGTAGTATTACCCTGCTGCTTAACAGGTCAGGAACAGCGGCTTTATCTTTATGTTGCAGTATACTAGCATTTGGATCACACATAGAAGCCTTATTGCGGAGCATTTGGATAAGTCTCAGCTAGAAAGCAAGAGAGGCTGCAGGAAATCTGCCAGGGTTAATTACAGTACTAAAGAGTGCTTAAAGTCTTTCTTGGCTCTGGCACTGCAATGGCAATGCTGTGACCCTCTTCGTATTTTACTGAAAGAATAACAAGGCCACGGTCTGTCTCTTTCAGGAACCCTCTGGCCAGCGTAACTGTTTATAATCTTCCACGCCGCTTATGGACATACAGGATATTTCTCTCTCCTCTGCTGCTTCCAGACTGTCACTGAGCAGCCTTCATCAGTAAACACAGAGCTTTCCGATGGCCGGAGAGCAACGGACCGCAACTCTGCTGTCACAGCTGAGGCGGCTCAGACTCTAGACCCAGCATGAGTCCATCAGATACTGTGGCTCGAGTCACATGGAGGGTTCTCAGTGGTATTGTAATGACACTTTATTTTACTGGGAAAGTGTAGCCTGCAATTGTATTTTCTCTAGTCAAACAGATTGTCTTTCTGCCCATTATGGCATTATGGCATTTGGGCATTTGTACATGAGGCAACAGTACATGTGTATAATATTCGCTAGTATGTAATTGAATCTCATTAAATACATCAAGTTGTCTCATATTCATTGGCACTCAAAGTAGAGAATGTGTGGGTCATCTGCATCGTTTGAATTACGCACAGTTAACAGAGAAGAACAAGCTAGTGATGCATTAGCTAGGCTAACCCATGAGATGACCCCCACTCTGAGTGTGCCAGGTCCACACTGTAAATTACCCGTGTCTATTACTTTGTCACACAATGGGTCAGAGCAAGACTACACATCACAGTTCAAGAGGTTAAAAAGCCTCTGCATATGTATTTATTTTCAATTAGAAAACCAACACATGTTATTTGATAAGGAGCCCTCAAAGTTATAACACTATATTCTCCTCAGTGTGAAGTCAAATCAGAATATAGTAACAATAGCAGTAAAAGTCAAGGCTCCCTGTGATGCTGAGGGGAATTGCACAATCACTGTTTGTCAGGCATCATCAGCTATGCTGTGAGGATCACTTCCATGTGGGCTAAAGAGGCCAGCTGATGCTAAAGTCCTATTTTGGGGCTTGAATACGCCAATCTGTGCCAATCCTCGCCAAATGTTTACTGTATTAACCCAGACAGGAGAAGCTGTGCTTTAAAAGGAGCTATTAAAAACCACTCTCTGAGCTTTGAGACCGAGCTAATGGCTGCAAAAATGTCATTTGACCAAAACTGTGAAGCGTGTTGAGCTGTGAACAACAATCACCTCATAAATTTCCGAACTGAGAGGTTTTAGCTTTTGGAGTGTTTATTCCTCTGACATCCATATGGTTCAAATCTGACCCGCAAGAAACATGTGTTAGATGTCTTCCTCGCTATTTCTATCCTTTAGACGTCTCTCATATTGCACTCTGATACCCTCAAATCTCATTTAGCGCTACGAGGCCCTATTTCAGAAGCCTACACTGGTCCATTATAGACTCAGACCAGGCTGCCTGCGAAACAGGATCACTATTGTACCATTCTCTCTTCCTTCGTCTCTCTCCCTTTCTCTCTCTCTCCTACACAAGCCGTGCCTACACAACAAATGCTGTAATTTCATCAAAGAAGATAAAAAATCAGCCGAAATCAAGTCGGTGGCTTGTTACTTAGCCTAATATCCGTCTGGATGAGAGGCAATAACAGACAAAAAGGTGTCTGTATTAGTCACAGAGGAATTACCAACCCCAGCGCACACTGAGGTCTGCTAAAGCTGCATCTCTCTCTTCATAAAAAGCATCACTGCCTCACTTTTCTACTCTTTCTTGTTTTTTATTCCACTCTCCCTCACTCAGAATAGTGGAGAGATATGCTTCCATTAGCTTACAGGTGTAAAGGCCAGCCTGATGGGCCTCCGTTTAGGCTGGCTGGAGGAGAAGACATGCTACCGCCTCAATTTAACCACTTCATATCGTGGACGGACAGGCTGAAGAGCAATATGACAGAAAGCTGACTAGGATGGAAGTAAATGAAGGCAATCAGTGGTATGATGGACACTTTTAACAGTGAACTGTCAAAACATAGACTGTCAAAAGCTGCAGGGATTAACAAAAAAAGTAGGTTAAACACATGGTCACCTCAAAAAGCAAAATTAGGTCATGACTGGGTTTCAAGTATCCCACTTAAAGTCAGTTCTTTAATTTCTATTATCATAATCAGATTGCATCTGGACATTAAGAAAGTGTTACGTTTTCTGCTTTATGTAATCAAGACTGTTAAAAAAACTCAGCAAGGAAATTAAAGCTAGCATTACAGAGTGGCTTAGACAATAATAAAGAAAATAGTGGATCGTGGGCCAGGAAGCATATGACAATAAGTGCTTGTCTGATGTGTCCATTTATCTAATCCATAGATTAGCCAATGCAACATCATGCATAACTATGCATTAAAACATGTTGAAGTGTGTCTTTCATAGAGGAAATACTTATTGTCAGTTAGAAAAAAAAGACTATTTTCAATTTAAAAGCATCCATTATTACAGATACCAGTCATGCTTATGTCAGATAACTTAAGAACAAAAATTGAAACAACTGTGGTGTTTAAATTGTCTGCACAATGCTATCGATCACCTGTTAGCTACAGTCTTTTGCCAAAGTTTGGGTTCTCATGGTCATTTTACCAGTGTGAAGTCTATTCAAGTATATCAGGTTGTGTTGGGGCACTAACAAAGTGGGATCACATGGTTCTACTTTCTGTACTCAAGACTATTAAAAAACTGCAGTAAAGACATTAAAGCCAGCATTACAGATACCACAGTGGCAAAGTCAATAAATGACAATGACAAAGCAAACAGTGGTTAGTGGGAAAGGAAGCATATGACCATGTGTGATTGTCTGAAGTTTCTGTCTTTCTGACCCACAGACCAGCCAATGCTACCAGACCACCGGAAAGTGCAACATCATGCCTTCCGGTCTGGGTCAGTGCTGCTGGACACAGAAGTGCCGACTCATGTTTTCCGCTCAGTTCTGGGCGATACACCAACAGGATGGAAAATAAAAGCATGGGCTTCCTGCAGACCCAAGGTCCTGCGAGCTTCAGCGTCATGTGACTTCAGTCACCAGAGTGCGCATTTCCTTTAGGTTTTTCACAATTATGCAACCAGTCATAGATAAATCATCCATTAAAACAGATAACAGTAAGTCATACTTGTGTCAGAAAAGTGTACTACGGATTACTTAAGAACCTGTCAAAATCTGAAACAAGTGTGGTGATTTAAACAGGTTGCACAGTGATAATGAGTGTAGTGATAGTTTCATCACCTGTTAGCTTCATAACCCTTATACACTATAGGGACAACTGTTGTGGGACACACCTGTTTTTCAGGGTTTGGGCAAGGCTTCTTACTTCCAGTGAGGGGAATTCTTAATGCTTCAACATACCGAGACATTTTGAACAACACCATACTTCCAACCTTGTGGAAGAGCCTTTTCTATTCCAGCATGACTGTCCCGCAGTGCACAAAGCAAGCTCCATAAAGACATGGCTGGATGAGTTCAGAGTGGAAGAAGTTGACTGACCACACAGAGACATGATCTCAACCCCATCCATCACCTTTTGGATGAACTGGGACAGAGTTTGTGAGCCAGGCCTCATAAATGCTCTCGAATGAATGGGCACAAATTCTCACAGAAACTCCAAAATCTTGTAATAAGCCTTCCAAGAACTGTTCTTGCTGAAAAGTATTTGAATGCAGCATCCCTGCTGGTCTACTGGTCAGGCGTGCCAATACTTTTGTCCATTTAGTGTAGCTCCAATGATAAACCAAAGAAGCAACTGGCATGCTTAAATCATTACAATCTCAAATTAACTTCTTTATGTGGTTTCTCACATGTTATAACCTATTGTTACCTATACAATTTGGAGCCTTAGACATAAACATTTTACATTAGCCCTGTAGCTTCAGTGCAAAACAACAAAAGCAAAACTCAGGCCCAATATATCTTGCCTGACTGACTACATTTGGAGAAAACCTGCAAATTATGGTTAATATTTGATGAATTTGAAGCTATAGATACAATGGATACAGATGCAATGGCTCTACAAAAACTAGAGGCAAAAAAGGCTTAAAATACAGCAAGCTTGCTGCAGCAGATCAGTGGAGCTGTATTATGAGCTGTGTCATGACCTACAGCATCCAATGTGCCCATTCTGAAAGCGCATTCATTACGGACGTGATAGTGTCGATCCACCTGCAAAGGTACAGAGGGGAGAAAATGTCACGCTGACCTACAAGTGCAGCGCTGAAGAATCGTATGTCGTGAAAGCAAGCAATATCAGTACCATACTCCTCTCCACACCAGGGGCTGAACGTAATCTAGCAGGGCAGGCGTGAGAGAGCGAGCCTCATTACAAATGTGCCAGATGAAGCATGAATGGGTGCACGGCAGATTGTAGGGAACCAGCATCGTTGGTGCTGAAAAAATATGCCAAAAGGGGGAAAAACTTATGGGACTCTGATTTCATGCCTTTGATTTCAAAGGCAGTGTCAGTGCCTATCCTACTGCATGCCAAAATAGTCTTGCTCTGTTTTTTTCTCTCTTTTTTTGCTTTGTTTATTAGAAATTCCTCTTGCTTTGGTCCTTTGGAGGCTGCACCTGCAGCAAGACTAATACAGACACCCCGGGTATCCCAGGTCGCCGAGGCTCAGAAGAGGTGGATGGAGGGGAAAAAAGAGGACGAAAAGGAGGACGAGGGCTTATGCAAGGCTGTCAGAGATGCTCTGGCTCCACCATTAAATGAATTCTCCAGCACCACTGGGAGAATGTGTGTAAGCCAGAAGAGTGAAAGAAAGCGCGAGATGGGGAAAGAGGGGGGCATTCACAGATACTGAAGAAATTCCAGAAATCCTCTTTTTTATAATTAGAGCTTGAAATATTTGTCCCCACTGTCATTATCAGACTTTTCACAATCCTTTTATAGGACTAGACACTGAGTTTGGGCTCTGTTGGGTTTGTGTCATGTTCAGATTCAAAGATGGGTTACCCATAGCCCATTTATAATGGATTTTGACTTTATTCTTTCTCCCAACTCTTGTTACTTTAATTTTTAATCCAGCAGGCTTGAATTACTCTATTTGTTGAGGTCTGCTGAGGCTCACAAGCATGAGAACAGCACATTATACACAGTTTACAGACTAAAACTGTGTTGTCTGAAGTAGACCTGCAAATGTAATCTCATCACCTGTGTAGAAGTGCCCGCGTAGAAATTAGGTGTGTTAATCATGCTACCTGCTTGGTGGTACTCTTCTAATACCGCAGTGAGAAATTTTCAAGATGGCTGCAGGAATCAAAATTTTAAATTT
This sequence comes from Phenacogrammus interruptus, assembly GCA_037974425.1. Classification (NCBI taxonomy): domain Eukaryota; kingdom Metazoa; phylum Chordata; class Actinopteri; order Characiformes; family Alestidae; genus Phenacogrammus; species Phenacogrammus interruptus. The sequence goes on from JBBPCW010000133.1 coordinate 16,407,129, forward strand.
GGATGCCTGATGATCACCATCTTTCAGTTTGGATCACCGATGATCTTGTTACTGTTGTCACCAAGATGGCATCATTAGGAATACAGTTTGATTAGGTCTACAGTTGGGTCATTTTTCTTCACATCTTTAGGTTTAGACCTAAATTTAATATAAGCTTTTAAAGTTTTTGTTTGTATTTGTTCATGCCTTACATTTGTATATCTTCTAGGGTTCACCTTTTTTCAACCCACCCCCCTCACACCCCCGCTTTTGCTCGAGAGTGCGTCAGGAATCACCCCATAATTCATTCTGATACGGCTGCTCTAATGGAGAGACCAGGGTTAATGCAACACGCTTATTGATATTATCACATGCCGGGACCCAGGCCTACTTTAAGAGAGAGGGAATTGAAATTCTGAGCAGGAATTCACTAAATCCAGCCCAGTGTGTGCACAGAATAGTAATGGAACAGTAGCACTGGTGAAAGGCTTTACAAACCACATTAATACCCAACTGTACCTGTTGGCCTTGCCAGAGGAAGATGGCGAGAGGCGGCTTTATTGAAGCTTCCCTTTTATTGGAGCGCTCAGGGACCAATTTTGGAAGCGTTGTAGGAGGTTTTTACTCAACTCAAGTGGCCAGCATTGCCTAAAAACTCTCTCTCTATCTCCATCTTTCTTTCTCGCTTCTTCCATCCATCTTCTCTCTTGCTCTACCTATATAGCTCTGCATCTGCTGAAGACTCTGTGTAGTTGAGAAGGACGATTTCACTATCCAATCCAATGCAGCAGACACTCCCCTTGTATTCAGCTTGATCAAAGTCAAATGTATGTGCAATGATTATAATTAGCATCTGGTTCAGTTGGACAAGGACTGGGAAAGGATGTTAGAGCTATCCGAAAGAAAGAAAGAAATCCAGAGCAAGAGAGAAAATGTGTGTGACGGAAAAAGAAACAGAGCCGACAGGCGGAGAAAGAGAGAGACGGCGAGAGAGTGTGTGACAGAGAGAAAGAGACAGCGCCAGAGAGAGACACGGCGCTGCATGGATGGACAGACAAAGACAGATAGAGACGGAGAGAAAAGGCATGGGGGGGAGAGAGAGCCATGAGTGGGCAATAATGGCTGGTGGCTGGAGCATCCTGCGGATTTACCTCATTTACCTCTCTCTGCCTTTCAGCATTAATAAAACCATCAGAGACGCTTTGGCAGGGGGTCCGACAGATCAGGTTGTTTTTGACAGACGAGGCACAGTGAGCTGGCAAAATGAGGCCTAACACAGCCCAGGCGGCTAAGGGACCCAGCTGTAGTCCCTCGTTAATCGCTCCGCACAGGGCAAGAGAGAGCTTCATGTGCCTAGTGAACTGGAGCAAATTGTAATTTTTCATTCATCAACACAAACACCCATCTCTCAAACAAAACCAGAGAGAGGCAGGTGGCAGCGAGCACACGTCCGTGCCGTTGTTTTCTGCAGCTGGAAAGGGATGGGGGCGAAAGGTGGCTGACTCTCACAACAGCAACCAGAAAACAAATCAGGTGGCATGCATAGAGGCATATCAGAACACCTGAATACAAAACAGGAACAAAAAAACACTACCCTTCCTTTTTGAAGCGACACTAAAGGGAATAGTTCAGTGAAAAATCTCATTTACATAATTTACCTCTAACCCAAAATGTTGTCAATGCCCAAGACCACATGGTTAATCCTCTAGTTTTCCATTCGAGGTACAAGGCTAACAAGTATTGGATGACCTCAAACAGGCTTGTAATGTATGGCATCTGCACAAATCTGAAAAACAGTACTGTACTCTCATTGAGAATTGTTCTCAATATATTTTTATATAGAATAATAATATTTGGTTATATAAGTATCATCAGTATTAGAAGTCTGCAGGTGTCCTCTAGGTTTTGTGTTTCTCCAAATGTTTTTTTGGTGAGAGCTTCACTATTCTGTTGTTCCTTGCCAGTAATGTGGAGGCTTTTCTTTGCGGTATACATTTCCCCAGTCATTTTCTTAATGACATTTTAGACAGTGAAAACTGCAAGCAGGCAGTGTTAGGTATCACTTACAGTCTTCTCTTACTTCATGAGAGTCAATGAGTTTCAGATCTTCTGTCAGTGAACCCATGAGCCCTTGGCTGCTGACTGTAACCACCACACCCTTAAAGGTTAAAAGTCATGTGATACATTATACTCTGGAGTTTTCTACACTTTGGAATAAGCTTAATAAGACAAACGAGCTCTGGAACAAAACACTAGTGAACTTATTGAACACGCAACCTTTTACTTTAGTTTAGGTTGCATCATTATATTCGTTTCAGTTATTGTGAATTAAAAATTGTAATTTGTTTTATTCAGATACTTCAGATAATTCACTTCTTTTCCCTCAGTTCTAAGCTAATATGTCAATGGGTGACCAACCGTTGCACTTAAGCCATATTGTGAACAAACAATTGAAATATTGTGGTACCTGTACTTTATTATGTCCCCACTTTACTGCTTTGTTGGTATTTTCATCCTTTGTTAGGACATTAGTATGTCATAAAGTTTCAGAAAACACATTAACAAGTCTGTTTAAGCTAACCAACAACAATTAGCATCAAGTCTGTGTGTATCTGAGCTTATTTTACTTCGATTCTGTATCTATGTAGGTCCACACAGGTGAAGCAGTGTAAAATCAAATTGACTAAAGTCAGTGTTTCTCTACCCTGTAGCTGCATATAATAATAACCTACAATAATAAACACTAATAAAAGCCAAAGGAAAAACACACATGACACAGTTTTTCTTTACAATGTACTATTTTGCACCTGGCACATCTGATCCAGATCAATATTGTTTTATCCAAACTGTCCTAACCAGCTGGTAAATGATTTCGTTCACTTTCTGCTTGATTATCATCTGATAGTAATTGAGTTAATGTTTTAATATTGACTCTTTGAGAAAAGCAGGTGCGGGAGATGCTTGACTCCTGCACCATAATTCTG
>JBBPCW010000133.1:16634523-16644567 GCA_037974425.1 Phenacogrammus interruptus
GTACTTGAGAGACACCATCTGCCGGAATCAAATTCCTTGTATGTGCTCGCTCACATACTTGGCGAATAAAAGCGATTTTGATTCTGATTCTGATTCTGATTCTGATGCCACTGATTTTCTTTTTGATACAATGTAATACCAAGGCTCACTCCCTCATACTATACTGATACTTTTCAAAAATCTATTTGTGCATGGATGATTTTTAAAGTGGAAACCAGATAAGGTGTCTAAATAATGTATATAACAAATATATATAAACAACACGTGAAATGTGAAACTTTGAGTAAATAACAATTTCATGACTGAAATGAACAGAAATGCTTTGGTATTTTTTTGGATAAAGGTTTTGTTCAGGCACTGGTTATGTGCAAATGTAGATGTGGATTTCAGGAAATTTAAAGTTACAGTACACTTCTATCTATACACACCTCGAAAACACACATAGGGGTCTGTCTGGGGAAAAAGCACACTCTTGATTCTCTAGTATCTTACGGCACTTGCCAAATTACACACCTTTCTGTGATTTTCTGAATTAAACTGAATTAAAGTTAATCCTCTATAGACAATACACTTCTACACATTATAATGCACAATTGGTGTTTATTTGCCGAATTTAACTTAAAGGGAAAATAATCAAATGTGGTTTGTGATAAGTGACAAATATAATTTGTGCACAAAAAGTGACATTACAGAAGTGGCCACTAACCCTCCTCCAGGACATCATCTTCCTTCAGAGCTTTCTTCCAATCTGCATCCAATATGTTGCCAACTCCCCCACTATTCTAACAGTAACACATCTGATCCAGACAATTAAGAACCTTTGAAAGGAGTTAATTAGATGGAGCAGGTGTGGCGCTAGACTCCACAGGAGGGTAGATCATTTAGAGGGTAGATCATTTTCCCCTAATCATATACTTAAATCATTGTTTCATATATGTTTGAACAATGGGCATTTAGTACCCTGTTAGGGCATGAGCATAATGCTTTTTGTTTTTTATAAATATACAAAGACATTTCATAATTTGCAGATAAATGCATTTTTCCCTAGAGATTTAATGTGATTTTTAATGTGAAAAAGCACTGCATGCTCAGAAAATACATGTGGAGCTAATTCTAACATAATGGGCTTATTTCCTTGCACAGATGGGACCATCTTTAAAAAAATATTGACAGCAAGGTGTGTGCAAGGAGTAATGCATAATGTGCCTCAATATGTGCTTACAAGACGTTTAAAAAAAAAGGTTATTGAGGCTACAGGTAAACATGTATACTGTGCATTTTAATATGACTATTCTTAGAAGATGCAGAATTTAAAGGAAACCATGAAAATTGATGGAGTGGTCAATTAGTTTGGAACAAAAGAGGAGATGTGAGCTCAGTAATAAAGAGATAGTGGTGTTAATAAATCAAGTTCTGTCCCTCAAAACCAGAAAGTAGCAAAGTGATGTTCTGAGAGGGAAATATTATTTTGGCACATATTTGCTTCTGTTTGGCTTATATGATGCTTAGTTTTAAAAAGGTGACAAAACTTGTCACACCTAGTTGCCCTTACTTTAGTGAATGTAATGTAACACACATAAATCTCAGAAGTTACCTGGAGATACTGGAAGAAATTGCACTCTTTGGTGAAGTGCACCAACATTATCTCAGGAGCATGTGCACTGTTACATCCAGTTTGTAATGTAGGTTTGTAGAGATTTTTTGTACATACAATGCATGCTTTTTGTGTCAGTTCATGCTAATACTGTATTAAACCTGCCACAGAATGCTTCAGTCCTGAATATGCGCACTTGTCTTGTAGGCAGTGACTCTGACCAGAGTCAGTCCATGCACTGAAAACAATGCATGATGACAGATAGCACATGCAGCTGAGACACAAAAGCTGACAGAGGAACAAACTGTTGACCTCACACTAAAAATGTAGCCCAGGTCAGCCTCCCAGCTCCACTCCCGCTTCACACCTCTCAAACACAAGCTTTAGACTGACGCTGCTCATGGTGAGAGTGTGAGGCCCTGGGGGCAAAACACACAACACTGATCGTAACAACACTCTCACTTCTTACTTTTCTCTCTCCCTTGGCTGCACAATGGATCTCTGGTCCTATGAAGAGATATACAGGCACATATACAGCTTACTTACTTACATTTGGATAATTCTAAATATTTAAAAGTAATTCAATCTAATTAAAATTTTATTTATAGAACACTTTTTACAACCAATGCTGTCACAAGGCAGCTTTACAAAATCCAACAATTTTTTGTCAAAATATAAACAATTACAGTGAGTGCATTGTTAGAATAGTGACATATTTTTGTTTTTTTGCTGGAAAATTAGTCTTTTCCAGATATTTACAACAACAAAGTTCAGCTCTGTAACATCTTGTGTTCAATCTAAAACTCAAATCTAAGTTAAACATATCCATTAGGTTGAATGAGATTTTGACAGCTTTTTGTAAAGCTTCTCCACTCTTGCAATGGTTGCCAAAAAAGAGCACAATTGTGGGTAGAGCATGGATGGCCTATCCTAATATTGTGTTAAAATAATGTTTCCAGTCTGTACCCATATCCTGGAACTTGTGACCTTTGTAAGTTAGACCTTGGTCAAGAAGAAATATTACACATTACATTGAAAAAAATCACCATTATAGTGCTAGATGCAGTGAAAAATGACTTTGACATGTCCTTTCATAGTATGATATTTTGCATTATGCTGCACATGTTCGTCTATAACATTGTGATTATGCACACTGTTTGGCCCATTATTCAGGCCAATCCATACTGCTCCCACCTGCACCTGTTCTCACCCCTCCCAGCTGCCCTTCACTAAGGAGAAATTGGGTCTCTCTCTCTCTCTCTCTCTCTCTCTCTCTCTCTCTCTCTCTCTCTCTCTCTCTCTCTCTCTCTCTCTCTCTCTCTCGCCAGCTGATGGTTTCACTTGCAGCGTCCCCTGAGAGGTGCTCTGCAGCACAAGGGCATAGAGAGGTTCTGCCGGGAGATCAGCAAAAGACTAGAGCATCACAGTGGGGGCTGTGAAGGTGGTTGGGTGTTGGATGCTGACTGAGACACTGTGGTAATGTCAATACAGTGTCTACCCAACAAGAACAGAGAGTTTAGAGATTATATTTTTCATTTACTTTTCTTTATAAAAACATACACTGTATGGGCAAAAGTATTGTGTTGTACCTATTTTTTAAGGTTTTGCAAGGCAATCCTAATGCTTCTGCATACAAAGACATTCTGGTTAACACTGTGCTTCCAATTTTGTGGACACAGTTGGGGGATGAACCTTTTATACTCCAGCATGGCTGTGCTCCCGTGCACAAAGTAAGCTCCATAATGACATAGTTGGATGAGTTGGATGAGGAAAAACTTGACTGGCCCACCCAGAGCCCTGACCTGAACCCCATCCGACACCTTTGGGATGAACTGGAACAGAGATTGATCTTGTCGAAAGCCTTCCAAGAAGATTGGAAGCTATTATAGCTGCAAAGGGGGGGCCAGCTCCAAATTAAAGTCTATATATTTGAATGCTCTGCCATTAAACTTCCTGTTGGTGTAATGGTTAGGCGTCCTGATACTTTTTGTCCACATAGTTTGGCTCTGCCACATGCACAGTTTAATGAATTTTACACAAAATGCCTAGCTCCCATGAATGGAGAAAACACAGATTTCCTATTGAGACTGGAACTGTAAAAAACGTACATTGTCTTGGAAAACTGCCACTGATAGAGAAGTCAGCATTTATCATCTCCATCTGGACAAAGCCTTTGGGTTCTAAGTAGCATATAAAATTATGGCAATAATGCTGATATTAGATTTTGCAATTTTATAAGCAGGTGTTACTTTAATGAATTGAAATTTCTCACATTTAGCAGCTTAGAAAAGCAGCAGGTATGAGTCTATGTGTTGCCCATTACAACTTTGAAGACATTTATCATTTGAAAATGAAGGAAACAAGCAATAAGCAAAAATTCTTTGTTGGTTTGCAAAAAATCTCTCTCACCTTATCTTTATAATTCTTGTTGCACTGAGCATTTTCATGATGAGAATTTCCCTCAGGATTAATACAGTTCTTTTTTATCTTATAACTGATCAGCCATACCAGGATATCTGCCTAATATTGTGTAGGTCCCCCTAGTACCGCCAATACAGTTCTGACCCATAGTAGCATCCACAAGACCTCCAGTGTTGTATTTGGCATCAAAACATACTAAACATTTACAGCATTTTACAGACAGCTAAAGTTATGGCATTCGACAGTTGGTGACATACATCGGTGCTTAAAGTGCTGTTCTTCAGACCTGCAAAGCTAGACTCAAATCAACGTCTGCTTTTAACTCTCAAACAAACTCTCAGATCGAACAACACACTCCTACACATCCTTTAAGTCCTGTAAATTACGAGGTGGACATGGCTGGGACTAATTTGTTCAGCACAATCTACAGGCCAAAGATTTTTTGTGCAGAGCATTGTACTGAGGATTCATTGGCTTGCCTTCATGCCATAGTGAATATTTATGCTATCTTTTCCCCAAGTAAGTGACGCTCATGCACTTGGCCACTCACATGATTTAAAAGATAATGTGACTCATTAAACCAGGCCACCTTTTCCATTCCCATGGTTCAGTTCTGATGATGAATTAGCCATTCTTAACACTTTCAGTGGTACATGAATCAACATAGGCAGTCTGACCAGTCTGCAGCTATGCAGAGCAAACGGCACTATTTGTTCTGACACTATTCTTTTATAGCCATCATGAACGTTTTTTAGCAATTTATGCTACACCAGCTCTTCTGTAGGATCAGACAAAACAGGATAGTCTTCGCTGCCCACAAGTATTAGTGAGCCTTGGGCACCCAGGATACTTGATGGTTCATTGGTGTCTCTCCTTGAAGCACCTTTGCTAATACTAATCACAGAATACCAAAAAGACGCCACAAGACCTGCTGTTTTGAAGATGTTTTGACCCAGTCATCTAGCCATCACAGTTTGGCCCTTATTGAAGTCACTCAGATCCTTACACTTGTCAATTACTGACTGTTTACATGCAGCATAATATATTCCACCACACTGACAGGTAAAAATCACCTTAATTAAGGGAAACCTGCAGGGATTAAGGTTGATAATGTGGTAAAAGTACTGAATTTTCCTCTTACTTTTCAACTTTGCTCCTTAAATTATAGAATCTCCTGAATTAAGACCTTACATTTAAGATTAAGGGGTTTCACACGCCTTAAATTAAAGGGTCGGTTTCAAATGAATGGCCACTTAATTCAAATGAAGGGGTTTGGTGTATTTTTAGGGGTAAATGAAGGTAGGGTTGACCACATTTTAAGCACATTGTGTTTCGTACTGTGTTGTGAATGATCAGAGTAAGTAAATATTTGTGCCAATATTATTAACAGTGAGAACAATGAAATACTGTCAAACTTTTTGTTATCCTCTTGTGATAATAACACTTATCAGTAGAGATTCTGGGTTGGAGTTTGGATGTACGAGCAAAGTCCATGTTTAATAAACAAGGACAAAAACGTAAACCTTAGCAAAAAGAGAATAACAGTACAGACAAATACCAGCTATTCCACAAAGGCAGATCCAAACATAAGAATACTGCATGTAGTGACAAGACAATGGAAAGACCTGCGTCAGGGAGGAGGGGACAAGAGCAGGACATGGGTGGACATATTAAAAGGATGAAAACTAAGTCGAAAACTAAGTCGAAAACGAAAGACACGGGTGAACATATGGTGCATGTAAACAAAGAGAGACAATTGATAAAGCAGGGGTTTTACATCAGTACTCAAACAAACAGATTTTTTTAATGTTATGATAATTAATTAATGATAATTAACTTCTACAAAAATCATTGGGATTGACAACTGTAATATCTTTGTTGTACACAACTCACTCTTTATACAAAGGAAGGTACTTTGGTGAACATAAAAAAGTGTTATAAAATATATTTGAAAAAAGGTTTGCGGATGAACTAAAAAAGTAACGTATTGAATGCACTTGTTAGAAATGTGCAAATCATTTCCATTACAATAAAGTGTGTCACATTCAGAGTAATTATGACGATGTAATAAATATTATTGATGTGGAAACAATATGTACATGTGTACTACACAGCATTAACTAGCTGGTGAGCAACACACATTCATGTTCTGCCAATTGTATAAAATTGTTTCTGGTCATAACTGTTTCCCAAAACTAATGTAAGCCTACCTTTTCGTTTGTTGCGGCACTGGCTGTCTTTGCCGAATTACACCACTTTGCTTGTTGTTTGCACAATACACAGTGCAGAATGAAATATCCCTTGTTTAAAGGGGAAATGCATTACAAGGAGAAACTTACTTTTCTAAACTCTTATGCATGCCATAATTTACACTGGAAGTCCACTTTTTAGTTTGATGTCTAGCTTTGTTTATGACACATGTGCAGTAATTGTAATGAAATATATGGAAGCATGCAATTAAAAATCCCTTACTAGTGTTTGTTCACCTCATGCAGAAGTTGTTTGCGGTGCTCTTTATGTCCTCCAGGGGCTGCTACCACCATGCTGCTCTATTGGGTGAATAAAAAAAACTCCTCTTAACTGTAAGCCATTGAGTTCAATTGCCTTCTAACAGCCATTCCTCCCTCGCCAATCAAACAACAAAGGCCATGAAGAGCATGACTAGACAGTCCCTTTAGCTCTTGTCGCAGCTGCTCTAAAAGTGCTGTTCTGCGCTCTGTGTGTCTATTATGGTGCAACATCCAACCACAGATGCAATAATAAAGATCATCTATCTGCAGCGGTATGGCACACACCTTCACACCCCCTGTTCTCCTCCTTAATTTGCTCCCTGTGGAGCAATGAGTGATTTTGTCTGTTCTTTCTTTTATATTAAACATCGTACCCTATTAGCTCTCAATAATCATTTTCTGCTGCCGCAGACACAGTGATTTCCCTGGGCGCATAAAAGCGCAATAACGTCAACTCAGTTGCCAAGCTAATATTGCCATCATTCATTTTTATGTGTCTGCCCAAGCCTGGGGAAAACACCTCGAAAGGACTCTCTACCCGGCCTTATGAAAGAACCGGAGAGCGAGAGAGCATTTGTAGCTTTCAGAAGTTGCAAAGAATTCAATTTTCTGCCTTGCAAGCGAAAAGATCCCCATTTACCGGAAGAAACTAGAGTGCCGCAGATAGGCCTCATCTTTTCCACATAGGTAGGTGGATAACAGAATTATTTTTCCACTGCCGTCAAGGAGAACCACCACAAAGAGCTTTAAACCTGCCTATAATTACCTTTTCAGTGACTATCTACTCATAAAAAAGACTGGGCACCATTTCTGAAAATGTGTTAAATAGATATTAATGGTTTAATTGTGGGTAATAACATAGTAAACACTACATTTCACAAGAACTGCAACTTGAATGAGCAGCTCACAGTAATAGCACAAGGTACCACAAGGCCTTAACCGAGGGAATCATGTCAAATGGACCACATTTATATGCCTGTTGTGATGTCAACACTTTTCAGCACTCAAGCTTTAGAGGTGGTTCATTTAAGTTCATTATTTAGACAGAACCTGCTCTTCATACCAAAGGAGATACTTTGATGAGCTGCAGAATACAGCTAAAGTATTGGTAAGAACACTCTAAAAATAAAGGTGCTACAAAGGGTTCTTTGCATAATAGTATAAAAGAAACATTTGTGGTTTCCCAAAGAACATTTCAGTGTAAGGTTCTTAAAAGACTCATTTTTGTAAATGAGACTGATAGTGTGAATAAGGAAAACAATTAGGAGAAAATATCATTGAAACAGTCTTCACTGTCACAGTCCTGATTTATAAAACTGGGTATTTAAAGTTGTCTTTTAAGAGTGTTGCCTTTTAATGGTGTGTTTTAATAGAGTAGTTGTCATAAAATTGACTTTTCTGTCTGTTCTCTTCCTCAAAGCAACATAATATTGATTTTTTTCTTACCTTACTCTACTAATAATGTCCTGCAGTTTGAATCAACTATTTTATCTCTTGATCGTTATGTGTTCTAATGTGGAATCTTCGCATGTAACTGCATGCATGACTGACTTCTACCATCCAGAAGGAGAGAGAGAGCAGGGCGCTGAGGGGGTGCATCAGTGGTTTGATAGGTCAGTTATGTGTGTATACTTTGTATTACTACTGCCTCTTTCCACATCATATCACATTATGTTCGATATGAATTATCCCATAAAAGAAAAAGGCCATTTTTTTCCTGCATGATGTTACTGAACATCACAAAATGTTGCTAAAATTTTCAGCATCCTCAACAACTTCTTGATAAATACAGTGGGGCAAAAAAGTATTTAGTCAGTCACTAATTGTGCAAGTTCTCCCACTTAAAAAGATGAGAGAGGCCTGTAATTTTCTCCATAGGTATACCTCAACTATGAGAGACAAAATGAGAAAAAAAAATCCAGAAATCACATTGTCTGATTTAAAATAGTTGAGGTATGAATAAATGAATAATAATGTAAGTATTCTAAAACTTACCATGTTGCCCAAGTTACTATAGATGAACTAAAAGGAGCCACTGAACCTTGTCTAAGCAAAATCTCAGGCATATAGTTTAAACAAAACCTTTCCTCATCTATCAGTTTACTCTTAAAATCAGTATTAGAGTCCAGTAACGCTTATTATAGCCCAGTGGAGGCAGTCATAGGGCTGTGTATACTGAGTATTGTACCTCTGCTTTGAATACAGCTCAGTCAGATTAAAGAAGAAGCTTGGTGCTGCCTTTATTGCTGTAGTTCGAGCTCATAATTGTTTTGATCAGAATATGAATAAAAGGCAACTGAAGAGTGCCTTTTATATTCTATGTATGTGTCTCCCAGATCAAAAACTTAGTCTGTGACAAATAAAATCAACATCTTTGAACTTCTGGCTTCTTTAGTATGTCACCACGCACCGGACGAGAGCATCTTCTGCTGTCTGTTCTGCTCCTTCAGCAGCAGGTGCTGCAGTAGGGCCTGGTGGCTGCTGTTTACTTTCGCATCGCGGCCGCCGCCCGGTACTACTGCCTCTCCCGCATGATCCTTTAGAGACGTGGCAGGCTGCAGGGCATAGGAGGGAGAGAGAGAGACAGAGGGAGAGAGAGAGAGAGAGACAGACAGAGACAGACAGAGGGAGAGAGAGAGAGAGACAGACAGAGAGAGACGGGGGGGGCGGGTCAAACAGAGGAAGATAAAGAGATGCAAGGGATTTTTAATAAATGTCAGTGCAGCCCTGAAAGCAGAAACTCATTCCACTGATTCATGGAGAGCCTCACACTGCAGATGTACTACATGGAATTTCCAGGGAAACGTGATGAAATATTAAGAAAAATGAATGTTACACAAACTGAGGCAAACTGCACATCCTGACAAGCGCGTGACCTGGTCACCTCACGTGAAGAATGTGTGGTTTCATAAAGGCTTGGCTTGGTTTTGAAGAGGACCTTCAGCACGACAGAGCTCATGCAGCCAAGCACAGGCACGCAGCAATCCGCTGACCCAAAATAGTGTTCTGAGGGACAGTACGCCTGGGTTCTTTCCGTTTTTATCATGCTGTGATGAACGAGGCGATAAAGAGCGCACCCTGAAACCCAAAACTCACACTCCCTATTTACACAAGAGCTGGAGAACCTTCAGGTCAAAGGCCAGAGCCCCCCACGGCTGGGCATTTATCCAGAGAGCTGGAGTGAAGGAGGAAACTTAGAAATACCTCATCTCTCTCTCTCCCTCTCTGTCTCTCTCTGTCTCTCTCTCTCTCTCTCTCCCTCTCTGTATCTCTCTCTCCCTCTCTGTCTCTATGTCTTCCTATCTCTCTCTTTCTTTCCCTCTCTCTCTTTTTCCCCCCCTCTCTCTCTCTCTCTCTCTCTCCCTATCTCTCTCCCCCTCTCTCTCTCTCTCCCTTCCTCTCTCTCTCTCTCTCTCTACCTGTGTGTGTGTCTCTCTCTCCATCCCTCTCTCTCTCTCTCCCTTCCTCTCTCTCTCTCTCTCTCTCTCTCTCTCTACCTCTGGGTGTCGGTGTGTCTCT
>JBBPCW010000133.1:16644667-16655598 GCA_037974425.1 Phenacogrammus interruptus
GGCCAAGACCAAAGAGCTGTCAAAGGACACCAGAAACAAAATTGTAGACCTGCACCAGGCTGGGAAGACTGAATCTGTAATAGGTAAGCAGCTTTTTGCTTGTTCTGTGTTAATTGAAAAATAACACTGAAACAGTGGTTTTCAATAAACGCCCGAGATGATCCCACTGCATTTTACAGATTAGACAGACACACACACATGCATCACAAATTGCAACAGATTAGGTTAGCCAGACCAGCTGGATTTATTTTGAGTAAGATTTTGTGGCCCCTCCATTTGTTTTGTTAATACTCAGTGTGTAAGTATTCAACAAAACATTAAATGCAGCTGAACATTTGTTTCTATTAAATCAGACATTAACATTAGCCTTATCCTAACATCAAGCCAAAACATCAGTGTGTCCGAAATTGCACACTTGCTCACTTCTAGTGTGCGATTTTAGTGTGTAGTGCGCTCACACTGACAACCAAGCTAAAACACTGAAAGTACCTGGATGCTGCACTGAAATCGTCCTGAAAATGATGGACATTGTGCGAACTAAACCGGCACCATTTTGACCACGAAGCAGAGGGGGCGGGAATTTCAATGTGTTTTCTAGTTGGATAGTGGCGGCAAACAGTGAAAGACAAGCCCAAGCGGAGGCAGCTGGTTCGTATGAATGTAAGTAACGTTAATAAAATAATTTTACTGATGTACACTGCGGTAAAACTGGCAGATATTTTGGGAGCTGGAGAATCACGAGCAAATATGAGTCCGTCACTTCCTCTAAGTGCAAAGCGTTAGTGTTCCGTTTAGGACAGCACTGATCCACAGCAGTGCGCACTACAGAAGGCAGTGCGCACTACGCACTAAATCTCAGTGCACTGACGCAAGTGTGCGATTTCGGACACACCCCATAAGTGTGGCCATATGCTCTTGTGTAATATTGTTGTATGGCTCCACCTAATGCTTATTTTAAGTTTCTAGACTTACAGTGTGTCTGATACAGTTGTTTTTTGTTTCAGTCGGGAATGCACACAATCCTCCTCTCATCAGCAGGGCCGCTGCACAAACCTGTCTCATCAGCAAGTGAGGCAGTCCCAGAGCCCCCCTCAACCCGGCAGGGTTTACTTCTAATACCAGTCAGTGCAATATGAGGGTTGTTATAGGCAGGCATCTGTGATTGCTGCTTATGCTGTAGAGAGCACCTGCTATTATACTGAATGGTGTAAAATGACATATTATATAAGCCTAAAAAGAAGCGGACATGAGAAAATTCCCCGTTGCCTTTGTTCTACAACCACCATCCCCTCTTAACCCCCCTTAATGCAGCAGCTTCTAAGAAAATCATTTGCTCCCTATCATTAAAAAAAGGACCAGTACAATCACTTGTCGCCATCTCATTTGATTGCATGTAAAAACAATCACGACTCCTTTTCATTCTCCTCATTCATGTTTTTTTTCTGCCTTTCCCAAGTGGTTGATTAGTTTGTTCAGCGTTCACAGCAGCCATCTTTGCCCTCGCAAAGCCCTCTCTCATTATCACCTATGAGCCGGAGAGCACTGCCATCAAATGTTTTAGATAATTGTGACGAGAGGGGACCTCAGGCAGTGTGGGGGCGCCACGTGAAATCACAAATTTAGTCGACTCCCTCCCCAAGACTGTCTTAATCGCAGTGAGGAGGGAGCGCGGCGATGTGAGGTGAAGATGAAATCAAATCACATGTCAGATTCTGGACAAAGTGGGAACTGATTGAGCAGGAAAGAGTGGGCTAATCTCCTCTGGAGTGTTTGGAGACAGTGTTTGGCTGCATTTACACAGCAACAGTGGTAAAAGAGAGTCATACTGAGAGTATTATGGAAAGCAGGCAGAAGGAGGGATCAGCAGGGGGCGCAGACAACAGTCTCGATTAAAGCAACAGTTTGACAGAAAAAACTTAGATCACTTGTCAGCAATTAGGCAAAACATATATGTGTTTTGGCCCCATGGTGGCACAGTGGGTAGCACTGTTGCCTTGCATCTCCAGGGCTGGGGTTCGAATCCAGGTCCTGGTTTTGTGAGTATGTAGAGTTTGCATGTTCTCCTCGCGGTGGCGTGGATTTCCTCCGGGGTCTCTGGTTTCACCCACAGTCCAAATACCTGTGTGTCAGGTGAATTGGGCTTCCTAAATTGACAGAAGGCGTATGAGCTTATAATGTGTGTGTCCTGCAGTGGGCTGATGCCCCGCTCAGAGTGAGTAAATATCTTTATTCATTTTGAAATAGTTCTTTATTTCCCTAAAACAGTATTATTAAGAACATACACTCATAGAAATATGTATTACATACTTTTAAATATAAATATCGTTAACTTGTACAACAATACAAGACACCAAATAATATTATATAAATATAATCATGTTAATATTGTTGTTATATATTCTATGAATTACAATCATATTTAATTCCAATTCTTGAAATGAAAGCCTACTCTTTATCAATGAGTATTAATAAAGCGGCGTGCTTAAACAATCACACAAACTCTTGCCTCAAATTATTTATTTATTTTACATGCTACAGTATATTGATCCGAGAGAAAATGAGTTGAGCCTCCTGCATTTAACCGATTCACCTTATATATAAACTCATTTCAGATAAATTGCATGTGGCTTCTTTCTGACACTGTAGACCATGTTCTTATCAACAAAACCAGCTCAACACTGGATTGTATCTACACTGTTGTGTATGATTTTCATTCACTACGTATGTCTGCCTTGAAGGTGGGACACCTCTAATAATGTCAGACCAGAAAAGTACATCATTTGAGGCACAATTAAATCACTTGACCAACACACTAAAGACAAATTTCTAGTCCTAATCATTCATTTGCCATGGAGATTTGAATTAAGGGTCATGATACAGGCAGATGCTCCAATTTTGTCGTTAAAAGAGATAAAGTCTGTTTCTCTCACTGTAAAAACACAAAGGCACGCTCATCACCAACCCCACACACAACTCCCAAGCTCCACAGAACATTCTGCTAGCATGCTAAATGCTTTAAAATTAATTAAAGAACAATGCTCAGGGCTTTATGAGAAAAATGGGAAGCATATTTATCAGATCCACTGTGCAGCCTTTGAATAACCAGCCAACTTGGTAATTAGAAACTCAGCTTTGGAGTTCATTAATGGGAGCTATGTTCAACAAATCTTCGAGTCACTGCTTCTGAAGTAACTCCTTCACTAATTACGAAACATTACTATTAGCACAACTGAAATGATCAGTTCCTAATTATGCCAGGGTCCCTGTGATTTTTTTTTGTTTGTTTTGGGGTTTTTTTTCATGGAACTACAAAAACTGGCACTGCATTGTGAGAAGTAATTTATGCTCATTATGACATCAGAATCTCACCTCTTTTTCTTGACTGCTCTAACAAGCAACGTGTAAAAATGATGGTATTTACAAAACCAGGTAGTCAATTTTAAACACGTGGCTCAACATCTGTCTATAAGAAACCTTAATTACATTACATGGAGAAAAGTATAGGCACACCTGACCACTTTAATAACACCATATTCAAATACATAGACTTTAATATGGAGTTGGTCCCCCGCTGCAGTTATGACAGCTTCCACTCTTCTTGGAAGGCTTTCCACAAGACTTTGGAGTTTTCGTAGTAATTTGTGCTCATTCATTCTGTAGAGCATTTATGAGGTCAGGCACTGATGTTGGACAAGAAGGCTTGGCTGGAATCTCCATTCCAGTTGGATGGGGTTGAGGACATTGTAGGACTATGATGGCTTTTTGAAAATGAAAAGCACCTTTGTCTTATATAGTTTTCTGTGGCAAACACTTGCCATGATGTTTTAAAGAGGTACAACAGACTGCTGAAAGTGAGAAAAATAGGTACAACCCTGACCAGAGCTTCTCAGAAAAGAGGACTCTACCAGGTATAGAATTACACTTTGCAGACTGGGCCCAATTTGACACTTTCACATGGAATGGAATGGTTGTCAAACTCATAAAGAAGCTGATATAAAAATAATTTGCAGTGGTCTCCCAGAGCTGTATATAAAGAGTGGGTATAACTAAAATGAAAAGAAAGAGCTTAGCCTTACCTTTTCTAATAAATAAGTTTGTAGAGTAGGGGTGACCAACAGGGGTAGGCTTGTACAATTGGGTTCAGTGAATATAGAGTTCAAGGGGAAAACATAGAGTAGGCCTACATCCTTTATATAAGGGCTCCTAAAATAGCTTCCATATGTGATTCTGAGAAATTATTACATTACATGTATTTACAAAACTGGTTCTTTGAACAACCATCACTTGAATGGCATCACTCCAAAAACCCCTTCTGACACGTTTGTTTTTAAGAACATATCACTTCATAAAGAATGTGTTTCAGTTTCTAATTAACTTGTGTCGTTATAAATATTCACAACACAGGGTGTTTGTAAAAGAGACCAAAAATCATAGCTTGATGCCCAGGGCACTAGCACTGTTTCATTTCTAAGAAGAAAAATGGTGCCAAAATCTTGCAATCTTCAATGGCAGCTTAATGCATGCTCTCTGACACTACAGAACAGAAAAATAAGAGTGGTACACTCATTAACTCAAGAAATAGTGGAAGATAAAAGTGACCTTCAAAACATGAGAAAACAAGGAATGTAAATGAATGTCAGAATTCAAATAAACCCTTCAACAATATTTCTTAAAATGTAGACATTTTAATTGTCATTATTTGCAAAAATGGTGCTTCAAAGAACATTCAAACCAAAGTTATAATTGCTCCAGCAGTAAGAGTGGAACACCAAGAGATGGAGCTACAGTGGCTTCCCAAGCAATGCAGCCTCCATTTTAAATTCCAAATGCATAACCTTATATGGCCTACCTTCTTAGTACTATCGGAAATATAAATTTTCCAGTGAGACGTGTATGTACCTACTCTGTCACTGCACTCTGCCTCATTGTCTCCATTTGAAGATTGATTGTAAAGACGGTATGTTTTCCCGCACCCTCTTCAGCAAAAGAGCTTATCATGAAGGGCGCCAGTCAGAAAAGTCTCTCTTTTTCAGCAATGCTCTGTGCCACTTGCCCAGTGCTGGCAGGATAATGACGGTGTGAAATGTCTGGGTTATATCTGCCGCTAACAAAATGCGGCTTTGAATTAGGCTCCATTATCATGAATTTATATTCAGCTCCATTAGCATTAGGGAGATCACTCACTCCGTCGCATTTTGATAATAGGCTGAGTGGCAGAGAGAATGAATGACTCACCGAGTTAGAAACTTTAAACCCAGCTCTGGGCTCTTATTAGCGATAGAGGCGTTAACAAAGGGCCATGGAGCGATTCGGGTGGGTTGCCCCTGTTCAGGCCTGTGGCAGCCTCCCACAAACACAGCCATCACCTTATATGCCTTGGCGCTGGGAAAATAGTGATGACTGTTTGGTGGTTTTGAATCATAACAGGCTTTCATCAGAGTGCCTTCCTGCTACGTGTGCTGTACAGAATGTATACCAAGGTGTATATAAGAGGTCTTCAGTTTGTGTCTATGTTTTCCAGTACAATAAAGGATTATAGTATCTGTACAATTGTTGTTTTTATGGAAAGACACAGAGAAATGATTAACACTTCGTGAGCTTCCTTCTACTAAGAACTGAAATCATTCTTTGCTCACCTGCACTGACTGACCTAACCATAATAACCTCACAGCATGCAACCTCAATGATGGGTTGATGGGTTGTTGCTTTAAAAAATGGCAAGAAAATGCTAAATGGAAAGTGCACCAGTCAATAAGCGATTTGGTCAAATGAATCACAAACTTTTATCATTAATGACGGTTCTTCCAGCAAAATAACTGTGTTTTCCCATGTTTTGGGTTTTGATTTTTTTTTTTTTTACCTTTTGCACTAAAACAGAATCCGATAAATGTGTGCAGTGAAATGGGTGTAAAATACATAATTCCTTTTCTAAACTCCAGTTGGTTGAGATGCATTACTGTTAAAATACTATACCTATGATCTGAGATAATGATTGGTCCATTATTAATGAAACAAATCAGCACTGGAGTACATAAGCATCCATATAATGTTGAATTCTGAAACATACCCTTTTAATCATACGTCAGTCATTACCACGACTGCAGAGATGTAGCTTCAGGGATTTAATTAACACAGTTTGAAATGATCACAATCTAAGGCATCACTTCTTATCCTTTTCTATGATAAGATTATTTGTGTGTAAGATTATTATATATTTTTAAGTAGTCTCACTTAATATATGTTTATTAGGCAATTTATGGCACAAAACATGCACATAATATCAATTATATTATGTCATTCATTCATTCCTTTAGGGTTGCTGGAGGTAGACACACACAGACAAACACATCCACACGTACACTCACACCTAGAGGTAATATCCAATTCACCTGACGTGCATGTCTTTGAACTGTGTAGCTCAGAGCAGAAACCCATAGAGACAGAAGAGAAACATACAAACTCCCAGAAATTTACGCTTGGACCTTCTGGTTGTGAGGCGACAGCACTAACCATAACATTAAATAATGTAATGTGTCTTTACGTATATACTGATAATATCTTCCAATATGGAGAACAAAATAAGATTTAATTTTCCCCAACCTAACGCTCTCCATAGCATAAAGCCTAAACCTAAATCTAAACAGTAACTCTAATGCTGTTAATAACTAACCTAGTTTTTCTAATTATTTTATCTGCACTATGTACTAAAAATAATGTGTGACTGAAACATTTTATTCTTCAGTACCAATTTGAGTTTAAGATTAAAAGCAATATAATCATACCAAGATACTTCAATAAGAGCAATAGATCACTTTATTATTGTAGCCCCTTGTGGATTATCTACAAATATTCAAATATTTATACTATATGGACACTATAGGGACACATTACTAGACCTGGGACTTCAATGACATTGCATTCAAATACATAGACTTTTATATGGAGTTGGTCCCGTCTTCGCAGCTAGAACCGCTTCCACTCTCCTTGGAAAGCTTTCCACAAGATTTTCAAGTTTCTGTGGGAATGAGTGCCCATGCTTTCTGTAGCGCATTTACTGGAAGTAAGGGTTTCAACAATTAGGAGGTCTGTTCCAATACATTTGTTCATGTAGTGTTGATTATAAATAGCATGAAGTTTATGGTTACATTAGAATTCGCTTTGGGTTTTGGCTCAAAGGTAAGGTTAGGGTAAGGGTTAGAGTCATATTTATGTTTAGAGTTCCTTTAAATTGAATCTGTAACACTAAACTTAATGTTCAGTTACTTTTAACAGATATTGAATTGTTAATTAAATACAAGGTGAGCATACAGGGGTGTATGTTTCCAAAAGTGGGGGTGTTCTGGGATATGGAAGACAAAGTATAGATACAATCTGACCCATGTAGCATTGTTTTAATCTGACAAAAGTGTGTGAAACCCCCCACCCAACAGCCACCGCCCCATGTGCTACATACCTGTAAGCATAATCAAAACATGTGCATAGGCCATATTTTTCACTCAGACATATTTTCTTACCAGTTTTAAGATATTTGGTGTAATATGATGAACAAGATACTATTGGTCAATTCAAGAAAATCTTACTCAGTGAATTTTGCACATTGCTGTGCTTAATATAACCTTTCACAAGCATTTTCAATGGTGTTGAATTTTCTTTAGTGTTGTAAGTAAAAAGTATTTTTTTTTTCCAAATGTAGATCTTTTTTATAACATAAACTAATTATCTAGCCTTTGTTGAGACAGTCCACCCCCCCAGTAAATTATATAGTTGTGCATGATTTGAGTGAGGTAATGGTGATGGTAGTCATTCAGGACACTCATCTTTCTAATGAGAGATTCATTCATTGTATTCTGATTATTGTGGCATTTATAAAGGATAAAGTCCTCATTGCAATTACAATCATCATAATGGTGGGATGTGAGTGACAAACAAAAAGGATTTTTTTTCAGTTGTGCTGTGAACGTACTCCGTTCTCCTGTTCAACCACAATATGTGAACGTGAAGCAATACTGTACTGGAGTTTTACATGATAATTCTGCATCATAATGTATTTTAGCCTTTTTACTCTAAAGCATGATTAAACGAATGAGGTAAATGGAGACATCTCAACAGATCAGCAAGTTTGCACTTCACAAGTCTGCATACTGGAAGGGTTAGCTATGCCAAAAATTCAAAAACAACGAGCAGAGAGGGTGGGAGAGAGAGCGAGAGGAAGAGAACATGAACAACTCCTTATATGTCATGATGAGAACTAGCATCAGACACACAGTCAGAGAAACATATTTCTAAATGCCTAAACGGATAAGAAAAGGATTCTATATTTGAAAACTGCACATTATATCTAACCCTTCAACATATGCAGAGAAAATGGATGGACCCCAACAAAGTTTTTAAACCTCAACCAGAGCAAGGAACAGTGTGCAACTTTTGTTTTAAGGCGAAGAACGGATACAGTGTTGTGAAATGGAAGAGTTGCTTTCTACAAGTTGGTTTTCACATGACAGCTCAGAAGGCAAGTCTCATCCTGCCTACATTCCAGCACTCTCCGTTCTTCTCTGCCAAGTCAAGGAAAATTCCTTTCTTGGGAAAGATATGAGAATAAAGTTCAACAGTGGTTGCATGTGCAGCAACTTAAACTGATTTTGGATTGAGTTTCTGTGTGCAGAATCATTTGTACTACTGCAGTATTACATTTCCAGCAAAAATCATCTCCACTGACCAATAAGTAAACTTCTGGCACAGCAAATGTTCTTTACTGTATCAAGGATCAGGTGACGTTACTATACGGAATTTAAAGAGTACATATGAAAGCATGAACTTTCTTAAACTTTTTTTTATTATATATTGAAGGTTCAGTTTCCATGTGGTAAAGCTGCACAGGTATACTGACATTTTTGTCATGATAAAATGTCATTCCATGGTTTGACTGCACGTCCAGTGAGAGAAAACTCAGGCAAGCATTATAGCAATTATTCTCCAGAAACTCACAGTGACAGCGGGAGATGAAATGTGCTCTAGTGTTGTAATGTGCAGGAAGAGCATGAATCTAAAGAGAGTTTTTTGAAGCCACTAACATCATCAGTAATGAGTAGGTAGAAATATATTGGCTCAGAAGTAAATGAGTTGTGACTCTGTCATATCGTCTGGAGAAAATACACATCGAACAAAAAAAAGAAAAGGGCCTGTGAGATGCTAAATGTGTCACTATAACAATGAAACCCCTTTTTTACTAGACCTCTTTAGGGTTCTTGGCAATGGGGATATACAAATACATTATATGGACAAAAGTATTGAGACAAGTATTTAGTGTTTGAGCTAGGCACTTTAGTGAACTTACAGTGAAGGGCAATCCTAATGCTCCAGCATACTGAGACATTTTGGACAACATCATGCTTCCAACTTTGAGGACACAGTTTGGGGCAGAACCTTTGCTATTCCAGCAGGACTATGCCTCAGTGCACAAAGCAAGATTCATTTAGACATGGCTGGATGCGTTCAGTGTGGAAGAACTTGACTGGCCCACACAGAGCCCTCACCTCAACCTCAACCAACACCTTTGGGAAGAACTGGAACAGAGATTGCCTGATCTCAAAAATGCTGTACAGAGTGAACCCCAAGGGTTTGTGGAAAGCTTTCCAAGAACAAATCTGCAAAGGAGGAACCAATTCCATTTTAAAGTCTATGTATTTGAATGTGATGACATTAACGTCCATGTTGATGTACTGTTCAGGCATCTTTTGTCCATATATAAAAATATATTTAATGAATTATATAAGCTGCAGATAATAGCTGGATAGGAAATTGCAAATGTTGTCTAAAATATTTATTTAGCTTATAACTTTATTTAATTTGCTAATAACGCAATTTTATATCCTTAAATGAGCAAATTGCATTCAAACAGGAACGCTTTGCATTCAAAACAGAATAACTGGCATGTTTGATCAGAATCCAGAAAATTCTAACATATATAGGACTATATTTTCCATAATTCAAACGATGCAAAGAACAGGGCCTACATCATTCAGAGATATTTACCCCAGAAAGTCGCCTTGTTGTTTCGATTACAATGTTCCAAACTAATTTCTTGAAGGGCCATTGCAAGGCTTATGTCAACATTTTCCCCTGTCAGTCACAGCGAGCTCCCTACCTCGCTAAATGGCGGCTGCTAGTTCTGGATGACAGGCTTTTATAATATCTCCATAATATTTTTTTTCCTTTTTTTATCCTAGACATGTCTGAACTGTCTTTGTGAGGACAGGCCTCTTTTTTGGGAAGCTGCTGAAGGAACAGATTGCATTAGCCATTTAAATCAACATCACCGATGGGCCTGTCACACTCTCTCTCTCTCTATTTCTCTCTCTCTCTCTCTCTCTATTTATCGCTCTGTCTCTCTCTCTCTCTCTGTCTCTCCATCTCTCGGCATCAAATGTGTCTGACTGGGTAAAAAATGTATTTATCAATATGATGTTTTTTTGGGTGGCACAGACAGCTATTAGAGCTGCGGGGAAATGATAACCCTGTCAACGTTCTTTCACAGTTGTGGCCGGGAAGAAAATGGATGTATCAATAATATGCAATGCAATGTTTCATCCATCAGAGAGACATCTGAAACAATACATATAATATGAGACACTGCATGTGACACGGCAATCTGGCCTATAATGTGCACAGACGATAAGAGAATAAATGTGCCCACCTGATAATCAACAAAAGTGTGTTTATCTAGTGCTGGTATCATCTCGCTGTTGTCGTATCACAACCTCATGACTCTCTTTTTTTAACACCATTTAAAAATGCCAGCTGCCATTTATACTGCGTAAAGATTTAGTCTGAAGTACCAAATATATCTTGAGGCTTTGCTGTGATGTGTGTGTGTGTGTGTGTGTGTGTGTGTGTGTGTGTGTGTGTGTGTGTGTGTGTGTGTGTGTGTGTGT
>JBBPCW010000133.1:16695636-16705939 GCA_037974425.1 Phenacogrammus interruptus
CACTGCTTCACTCAAGGAAATGGGAAAATGCGGAAAACAGTTTTACACTGTTCATGCTATGTGCTGTGCTTTGAACAAACTCACTACAGGCTAACTGTATATGGCACATGACCCAATAAAATGGGCAATTAGTGTAGATACAAGCTTGTACCTAATAAAGTGCAGGGCTCTCAAGTTTACCCAAAACCTGCGCGTGAGATTTTCGGGATGTGCGGCCGAGGGGGGGTGGGGGAGTTCGGTTTGCCAAATGCTAAGCGCGGGGTGGGGTGGGGTGGGGGGGTTGTTGCGAGGCAATAGGGTAAAAGAGAAGCACCCAACGTTGATGGTGGTGTTCAATAGGCAGCCTAGATTCTGCGTGAGAAATCGGAGGTGTTGCATGTGAGCGTGTGAAGACAGTCAGATGCGTGTGTCTCACGCTCATTGCGTGAAACCTGAGAGCCCAGTAAAGTGTATCTATGTGTGTGTGCGCGCATGCTATTTCAACACACACACACACACACACACACACACACACACACACACACACACACACACACACACCTCTGCTAAGTAAAATTCCTGTACTAGCAAAAAACAGCATGTTTCATATCAGGGCAATAATGAAAATCACCCACCTACATAATCATGTTGTACATACTTGCGTGTCACATCATTAACATGCAGCAGAGTGCTGCACTGTGCACTGACCTCCTCAAATAGTTAGTAATGAGATCTCAAGGGAGCCATTGTGCAGTTTGGGTATTGTCCACTCTATTTTCTGCCTGGCTACTGCACAGAGTAGAAAGCATCACTTGTAACAATTAGAAGAAGATATCTATTAGATCTGTCTTACAGGAACAAACCCTGCCAATCACTTTAATTGGATAAAAAAAAAGAGCCAAAGCCAAGAGGATCTAATTTAGACCAACAAAATAGGGTGCTTTCTTATCACAGCCATGGTTATCCCCTTAGCTTGGACCTTTAACTCCATTCTTTTGAACATGAAATGATTTGATCACTGAACCACAGTCTAGAATGAAAGGTCACATTGTGAACAACAGTGAACAGCAGTATGCACCTAAGGAACTTGTAACGTCTGGAACAAAACTTAAGATTTCCATGTTTTTTATATAATATGAGTGGACTAATATAAATTCTACAAAATTATTCACCTTTTTAGAGATACAGTAACGATATATAGCCATCAGTACAGCAAACTTAGGCCTAAAAATAAAACTGTTGGTTGCTTTCCTTGTTTCTTTCCCTGGCTCAAAACAAAAAAGCCAATTTAATTGTACATTGCATGAAGCATGGTCCAGTGGCTTAACTGGACATTAAGTAATTAGGCATCCCCACCAGAAGCACCCTGTGTGATTTTATGCTTAAATTAATCACGGGACATTTAATTGCCATTGGACCGGCCGACTGAGACAATGGATAACATTAATTAATATTAGCCATCAGTGGCCAGCAGTGCCCCCCCAGTCTGTATACAAACAATGCACAATCCACTATGCTGAGGCAGTCGGCCAGAGATTTATGCCTCCTCTTGTGTGTAAAGTTGTTCGTTAAGTGGAACACAATAGATTGCACAAGCAGCAGATCTTTAAGATTAATTGTGCTAGTTGATCACTGTCAAATGGTCATTTTATATGTTTTTGGGAGTGTGCATGGATAGTTTGTCTTCAGCGCATGTAGATAAATGAGGATGACATAAACACTAAGCTTATGCCCACACTACATCTCATTTGGGCCCATGATAATACACAAATTCCTCATGGCTGGTCATTTCAGTGGAATTTCCATTTTAATGAAAGGCCAGTGTGGACCATTTTGTCAAACAAAAGATTTCCCTTAAAAATCTGAAGTGAAACAATGGTTTGCTTGAGGATGCTACTTTAGGTTTGTTGGTAACTAAAAGGAAGCTGAACAATAGGTCCAGTGGATTCAATGGATTCTAATGACTAAGCCAAATTTTCAGCTTCAAACTTGAGGGTAATGTAGTACCAGCATATGAATACAGTCAGTCTGTCCCAAAATATAAGTCTATCTTGTATTACTTAACAATGTCCTCTTACATATAAGATAAGACAAATCTTTACCTTTGTCACTTTTCCTAAGATCAACGAAATTTAAGGTGCAGTCGACTCAGTGTGAGGCATATAATTAGGACATGAATAAAATAAGTTAAATAAACAAATAGTAAGAGTAGTATGTAAATTGCACTGGTAGAGTAAATATGAAAATACAAATTGCACTGGATTTGATAGTCTATTGCACATGTGAGAAGGTAAAAAATATGCCTTTTCATTTAAGAACATCCTCTCCTCAACCTCCTCAACTCTGAATTTGGTTTGTTTGTTTAGTTGTTAACCCGTTCAAACATGAGATTCTGATTCATTGATCACCTGTCTGATCACAGCACATAATATATAGGTCCAAGTCATTTTCTGATATGAGTAGAGTGGCAGTGTGACAAAGGCGCCAGCTTGTAGTAAAGTCTGTTGGAGGATTTCAACAGGGAGATCATCAGAGGACATATATACATACGCCCCAGTCTATCCATACAGCTGCTCCCTGAAGTCCTTCCAGATGGTAGAACAGCTTTCTCTATCTATCACAATCCTCTCAGACATACAATATATGGACAAAAGTGTTGGGAGGTCTGACCATTACACCAACTGGGACTAAAACAAAGCACAGTTTTGTGCTTACATTAATGCCAGTGGAAGTTTAGAACTCTTTAGCTATGGAATTACATTTACAGCATTTATGGCATTTATCAGACACTATTATCCAAAGCGACTTCCATTCCTTAACTACAGGGGGCAGTCTCTCCCTGGAGCAACTTTGGGCTAAGGGTCTTGCTCAGGGACTCAGTGGTGGTGCTGAAGGTAGGATT
Organism: Phenacogrammus interruptus; assembly: GCA_037974425.1. NCBI lineage: Eukaryota > Metazoa > Chordata > Actinopteri > Characiformes > Alestidae > Phenacogrammus > Phenacogrammus interruptus. Next base: position 16,698,518 of record JBBPCW010000133.1, read on the forward strand.
TGAACCCATGACCTCTTGGTCTGGAGGCAAGCATCCTACCCATTGAGCTACCTCCACCCGCGCCACCTCCACCCGAATCAGCAGAGCTGTTATGCACTGTGGGCCTCAGCAATCGTTGAACCCACTCTGTTACTTTACATGGTCTTCTGCTTCATGGCTGAGTTGCTGTTACTCCTAAATGCTTCCACTTGCCAATAATAACACTTACAGTTGACCGTGGAATATCCAGCAGGAATTAAATCTCACGAACCGTCTCATCACATAAGTGGCATCCTATCACAGTACCACGCTTGAAGTCACAAAACCACTGAACCCTTTAGAACGAACACATTTTGTTTCACAAATGTTCGTAAATGGAGACTCAATAGCTATTTGCTTGATTGTATATATTTGTGGCAATGGGTTTGATTGAAAAACCTTAATTCAATCACCAAGAGTTGTGTCCCAGTATTTTGACCATATAGTGTATGAGTCCTTAACAGAAGTCAGCAGAGACTTATTTCCGCTTTAGGTCCTTAACACAATGCTTCAGTCAAAAGTCTAAATGCAATTTTCCCCTTATGCCAAATCAGCTCATGGCCAAGCAGAAATTAGAGATGTTTCTGGCCTCTAAGTGGGAAAAATCCATTTGCGTGTTACTCAAATTACCTACTTATAAAGTCTGCTTTCTTGTTCTTCTGCTTTTTCTCAATCGTGCCAGTGTCTCTCTGCTTCTGGGACTTTTCTCTTCTGTAACCTTCTTCTATTATTAAACCGCTGAAGTGTCCATTCAGTCTGTCAGTTGGATAACCACTTTGAGGTGAAAATTAGGAGGATCAAAACCTCATTTGTCATGAGGGCGGCAATTACATCCCAACAGTTTTGTGAATCCTTGGTAAGTTAAATAGATCTGCTTATGTAGTTTCTGACACTATGTCCTACTTAAAATAGAACTACTCAACAACTCAACACAATTTGTGCTGGTATAAGCACCCTTAACTACATTATTCTCAGCATCAATGCAAAAATGTAGACGCAGATGTCTGAGAGAAATCTGTGTTCATTTGATTTTGCCCAAGTCATTTTTTGTGCAAAATGCCGTTCTGCCACCAGCATACACAACCACCTACAGCCTAAAGTGAGAGGTAAACAGACATGCAGGAACAAGCTCAAAATTATTCTTGCTAATAGACATGCTCCAAAAGCATTAAATGACGACCAGCTGACACTACCGCTGAGATAGCATGTGTCAAAGCAAGTGTCAGTCACAGGAGGGAAATAGGGTGTAATTTCACTGCCTGTCCCATTGCTCCCAATTAGATGCAAAGGTAGTGAGATCCCTGTAATCTCACACCATGCCACTGTGTTCCACAGCCACAGGCAGCCAGAGGACCAGGTGTGTGTGTGTGTGTGTGTGCGCGCCAGTGTGTGTGTGGAATATCTTAGGATGACTAAGTAATAGCCTCATAAATCTACTCATGCATTAAGCATAGCTGAGCTAAGAGCCACTGGGTGAAGCCAGCTTGCACCTGCTGCTCCTGCACACACACACGCCCAGTCCAATTCTCACACTGAGGGAATATTGTGTGCAGTCCGTTCACTGGTGCTCAGTGGCAGTTTTTGTAGAATCATAATTAGTGTCCCAGAATTAGTTTTCTTTTGATTAGGCAGGGGGAAATGCAGGCTCAGGTGCAAATGCACTCGCTGCCCATGCACATGTAACACACGCAGTTTGTTTTTATACAACATAGACTATAAATAATTTGTATTATATGTTTAAGTGCTGTATATCCATTTCTAACCATTTTAGATGTACATGTTTAAAAATAATTGATGTAAACTCTTAATTTCTCTACACACATGGTCTTCGTAATAAAACAGCAATGATCTTTGTGTGTGTAAGGCCCACTTTCCCAGTTAATACCTTATACATGTTTAACTACTTACATGAAATAGGGATTTCGACCTAACATTAACAAAAAGAAACAGTATTACCATGTAAGTGTGATTCTGCCTTTTCTCTGGTTCTGCCTCTACAGTAAAATGTATGTATGTGATATAAATATGTATAAAAAATGTGAAAACATGATTTTTTTCCTTAAAAGTTTAATGAACATTTTAAATTTCAACAGACACCCAGGCAGTGTTAGATGCATATTTTTTTTACATCATAGCATTAATTTGTCCTTAAGCAATCTGAAAATACAAACAAACTTAATTCTGCTCTAAAATGAACAAGCAGGCATTTTGTGTAAGCTTGAGTAGACAAAGAGATTGCAGAATCATGACAAGCAAAACATGAACTGATGATCTTTCAGTCTTTCAGTTTTAATGCGGTTATAAAAGAAACCTAATAAAATAAGCAGTAGCTTTATGATGATTGTTTCATTTGGGCATTTTCACTAGGACATCCCCAATCACACTACTGAAGGCCATCATATCCTTCCTCTGAATCGTGCCTCTGCTTGTTTCCAAACTGCTGCTTTCGCAATGCTATTGCACAAATCAAGACGCTGGGAGGAGAATACTGACTGACAAATCTAGTACGTTAGATAACACAAATGATAGGGCCAACGTTTAGATAGTTATCATATTTTTAGCACTGAATATGTGTTAAGGTAACTTCAAAAAAGCTTATTTGACTATTCATCATGAAATATTATTACAACATACAGCTGGCAGTGACTAATTGTGGCATTTTTCGGCTGGTGATTTTTAATTAAAATGAATAAGGAAGCACTGGTTCTCTACTGCACCACAGCACACTTCTCTGTTTAATGAACTTTAAGCTGATGAGTGATGGTCATGATGAGAATGGGCTTCACCATGGTGAGGACCATGGCCCTGACGACCACGACCATAGTGACCATGACCACGTCGACTGTGACCATGGTGACCATTTCCATGACGGTGCCCATGACGGTGGTGTCCATGACGATGACCAGTGTCATTACCATCAAATGACTGGTCATCCTGTCTGGTTTCCGCCGAGCTGTGAGGTGCTCTGCCATCTGTATCATGATGATGGTGGTGGCCATGATGATAATGGCCACGTCTTGAGTGGCCACCATGACCGCGTAAGCGGTGATGATGATGATGGTCATGATGATGATGAGGAGACCCAGAAATCACCTTGGACTCAAGAATTGCTTTTTCACTTTCAGTGCAGTTGAGGCATAAGACGTCCGTAAAAGTGTCAACGTCCAACATGACAACACCTACACCACCAATCCCCTTCTGCAGCAGCCAAGACACCTGCACATTTACAGTTGCATCAGTCAGCTGGACACTGTTTTGGCCATGTAATCATTTTACTCTGTCTAGCTTTCCCTCCTGAAAACCTAGACATCAGTGTTTTTCAAATCCATATTTTTCAAAAGGTCAGCATTATCCCCTTCTTCTAAAGAATGCAGTAGTTTTCTTGCTCACTTTTTAGTGCATCTAATTTTCTATAAACAATGCTAATACTTTTAAACTAAAAAGATTAATAATCGTAAACATGGTTTATTACAATGCTAGTATAATTTTCTTACATCTTGACAATGTAAAAGGGATAAAACGATTATTGTTATTCAATGACACCAATAGAATGTAATGGAAATGTCTGAGCTTGAAAAAAGTTAAACTTCTTGGCCAGTTTGGCTTAAAAGTAATTGGAGTAAATGCACCAATAAAAATATTTAATGCATATGTATATTATACACTGTTTAACTGGTGTCTTTATAAATAAAGCAGATTCACAGTGTCCTAAACTCACCTCTTCTCTGAGGCTTTGAGCACTCTCCAGTTTGGTTAAAGTCTTTAATTCCGTTTGGCCACTCTTAATAGCCTGGCAGACCTGACAGGAAACAGCACAAATTCACTGCGATGAGTCAGACCAAACAAACCCCTCTGAACGTCTAAGCACTCAGGTGTCAATCAAGATTACCTGCTTGGCCATCATCAGCCCAGGACCATAAGACTGCTCCACCTTCGCCGGAATTACAGCCACACTCTCGGGACTCTGTCTCCAATGCTCTCTTCTCCGAGACCTCCGTAAGAACGCAGGCAAAGCTAGGATAACTTTCTTGGGGTCAACTCCTTTGTCTTGCCAGGACTTGATTGTGCTGTCCTAAGACACCATTCATGTTAACACCATCAGATTAAATGTCTCAGCTACGCATTTAAATACATAAAAGTAAGACACAACAAATTGTCAAGGTACATAAACCAGATAACATACAATTTGCATATCTTCATCCCTAAGGCTAGGAGGGAACAAGGCGATGAAGTCCACATACCTAAAAGACAAATACAGAATACATTTGTATCCAAAAGTAGCTAAAGAACAGTGCTTTTGTCACACATAACTTATTTACTCTCATGTATGAACAAATTGTAAATTAAAGTAAATTTAATGTAACCTTATTTTTTAAAACCTAAGGCCTATTTCTTTAACTGAAAATAATTCGTTTTCTGAACAAAAAGAGCTTCTGAAGCAACTTTGTGTCTTCTAAATAAAGAGAGGGTTTTTTATGTGTAAATTGCACTTACTGTGACAATGTTTCCTCATCATTTCGGGTGCTAACTTGGTCACTGCGGTCCAGAATAGTCACAGAAATGAGCACAGACTTGTTACTGAGGTCAGTGTCTTCTTCCAACCGACCCCTCAAGTTCTGCAAAAATATGAAAGATCAATACTTATTAAAAGGTACAAACATTATGAGATTTTCCTGATTTATCCGAGTCATATAGTATATTTAACAGAACATCATTTGAAGAAATCATTTCTTGCCTTGACAAAACTTGCTAGAGTCTCTTTGGTCCTTGGAGTTTCATCAGAGGCAGAGTTGTCCACCCAGGTCAGCTCCAGTCCATCGTAATTCTTCTCCTTCAGATACTTGAGAGTAGAGTCAGTGAAAGTATCCAGACTAGCCTGAGTTTGAGTCACCAGCTCCAATCTACAGAGAAACAGTGCGCTACACTGAAACAAAGTTTCTTCATAAAGAAACGAGAGTCTAAGCACCATAGCTGATGCTGTATTGTGAATACCTTGACTGTTTGATCTCCACACCAAGAAGAGTCTTCAGAGAAGGGTACCTGAAGAAAGTTTAGGAGCATTACTTTTAGGGAAGCACTGATTTGGGAACTGAAGGTTGATCTGTGCATGAAAAATATCTACGGATATAAAAATATATAAAAAAAAGTGGACACTGGGCCTCAATACACCAGGATTAGCATTAAAAAGTAAAGCTGTACTGTAAGATTAAATAAAAATAAGTTATATTAATACAGTAGATCAGCATCAATAAATACACCAAGTTTAAGTTTGAAATCATGGCCAATTATATTTTTAACACAGTGTTCTGTTAGCATTATTATGATTCTTACATCACATATATCACATTCCTAGTTAGTTTAGCATATATTTATTTTCAAGAACTTTTTCAAGGTGGGCTCTGATCTACTGTCAGTTCTAGGCCAATGTGAGCAGAATAAATATTCTAAAGTGTCCCATTAAAACAATAATAGCCACTTATTATAGAATATTTATATAATACATACTGAACAAAATTCTTTCATTTTTTAGGACATTAACTGAAAAAGCTAAGGGTTGTTGTTGGATGTGTATTTGTCCTATAGCCCAGCACACCACCCATCTGAGAAGTTGCTATATAGTATGTTAGGACATTTTTAGAGAAGTATTGCAGTCTTAAAAGTCGTTTTTTAACCAATGATCAAATCAGCTTTATCAACCAATAGGATGATAGCCACCTATGCTTAAAATGCAGTAAAGACATCTTCAGATTATAAAAGACTAATCCTGGCTGGGCAGACCTCTCTCTCAGGGCTCTCAGGGACATGCAACCAGTTTCTTCATCCTGGGATGTGGTTTCAAAGCTGAGGTCATCAGCAAGGTAAGCAGATGAGGAGATAACATGCGTGCAGATAGAGGGGCTGATGTGATGGAATAGACGCTGCGTGGATGCGTCCATGTAACAGGCCACTCTGTAGTCGCTCTGCGCAGTCGCAGCTTACGAGGAAGAGGAACACATTAGATTAGATTATTAATCATGCTGGGATAATCTAGCACTGGATTTGTATTCATGAAAAGTGTAACTGACCTAGGATCAGGCCCTGTGCCAAATAACATAAGTGTATCAAAGCTAATGAGTGAATCTAATCATACACCAGCGCATCTAAGCTTTGGTAACAGAAACAGTGCAGCAGAGGTGCAGTTCCTTTAATGGACATTTATGAGAAACAGTATAAAGGTATATAAATACTCTTCTCTTTTATAGAGGAGTATGTATATACCTTTCATACTGAAAAAAATATATATGTCTCTTTTCTGTACAAAAAAAAACCATGAGTACAAGGAAAAATATCTTTTGGAAATCATTTGAACTCATTAGTAGAAAGTAGAAAGTCTGAATAAAGTTTGTAGTTACTAATCATCTCTGCTCAGCTGACTGCTGGCATTTTGTGATGCTATTGTCCTCACATAAAGAGATCACAGTTATGCAACACAAACTCTAACCAGTGTTGCCAGGACTCACCTGCTGATACTGCCAGGCACAGACAGGCAAACACTAAAGGGAGAAAAGAAAGACAAATAAAGAAAGGCTTTTAATTACTGCAGAACTTCCAAACCGATGCAATATGACACAAGAGGCTACATGTTACAGGGCTGTCAGGTGCAAGCCTAGAGATTTACTGCTTTTATTTATTAAAAAATAAAACACAGTATGAGAAAATGCAGCACACAAAAAAACACAAAATTCAGTTTCCTAGTTAAAAAAAAAAATGTTTTCTTTCAAAAATTTCAATAATTTAGGTTTCTAAATGTATGATATAGCATTCTCTGCATGAACATAGAATTCATATCATATCTGTAGTCATGTATGTATCTATGTTTTACAGCGTTTTACAGCAGCTCCAAATGTTTCTCAGCAAATCACATTTCAGAATTATCAGGATGCTTGGTTTTATGAAAACATGTACAATGCTGATGTATATTTAAGACGTACAGCAGCTACCCCTGTAGTATGTTTTACTAGTCTTGTTTTGTTTGTGCAGGGGAGGTTTGCAGGGCTGCTTCAGTTCGCTGCTGACACCAACTAAAAAAGAAGAAGCCACATCCTCCTGAGCTAGTATGAGACCACTAGAGACCTACTTCAAAACACTCGTGCTGGCTGACGGTGTGGCCCTCAAGTGCTGTCCCTGTTTCCGGTTTTATTCTTTTTTACCTTCATCAACACTACGTCTCTTTGTAAATTATTTCAGATGTAACGTCCAATGCAGGAAACTTACATATGTGCATACATATACACAGCTGTATGCAAACATCTGGACACCCCTGGCCAAATGACATGTTTAGCTGATTGAAGTTACTAAATATTAAAATAGAAAATGTATTTGAAGTAAAAACAACTACACGTCCTCTACAGAGAGAACACATTT
>JBBPCW010000133.1:16767965-16782965 GCA_037974425.1 Phenacogrammus interruptus
GGTTTCAATACAAACAAACAGAAAAAATGGGGTGTTCTAAAACTTTTGACGGGTAGTGTATATGTTTACATTTCAGAATAGCCTGAGAATTGCACTTTGGCGCAAAACACTGAATGTAGTTGTAATATTATTTGCTTCCTACTTTATCTTCATTATTATTATTAAAAGGATTCTAATATTGCAGAATTATTGCAGGTTAATCGCCACTTTCAGACTGACATATCATTGTGCATAGATGGATTTTTTTCTCCTGATTTTCTCTAACTTAACCCACTCCCCAACCCCCCATCACACAATCAACCACCTATCACACAATACCACCAGCACTGGGAGGGGAGTTGTGAAGACTAGCACAGGCTTCTTCTAAGAAGCACCTCTTTTTCAAACTGCTTCTATTGCAAAGTCACTGGACAACTCAACACGCTTGGAGGAGAATGCTAACTGCCCATTCTGTTATGTCAGACAACAGATGCCTGTGCTAGTGTTGAGAAGAATGGAAAGATCATGCTCAAAAATGTATATCATTTCAATTTGTGTTATAAATTTGCTTCTGTATGTCTTGTTTCTGTTATTTTTTTAACCTTTTGTTTCCTTCTTTTTTCCCATTTTCTGTTCACTCTTCTTTGCTCGTTCACTGTGGGCGGCAAATTAAGACAAATTAAAGTTGTCCTCCGAAAAGGGGGATAGGGTATGGTGGGGGTGGGGTGTGGTGGTGGTGGTGATGCCCCCTTCCCCCCCAAAAAAAGGCCATGCTATGAGAGAGTGAGACCCTATATGGCTGCAGCATCCCTGGGGATCCCCCCTATTCTGGGGCTGATAGATGCAGTTATATAGCAAAAGGCAATGTATATTTTGTGCAGAAAAATAAATGAATTTTCTTTTGCGTCAGATATCAACTCATTGGTAGGCTCACAACCCCTTTTTCATATTTACAAGTGTGCTTCTACACCAAATTCACAAAGCCTTGATGATAACACAGCGAGCTGTGAGTCATGCGTGATTTTTGTTGATCTAGGCTTTGATACGATGTAAGAGAAGCAATGGAGAGCAGAGTAGTGACACACTGACTTACTGACTCTCGGACGGACTGATCGCTCCAGTGCCCGCACTTCTGGCCAGCAGCTGGGATGATGCTAATGCTAATGGAATCAATCGCTGCTGTGTGCCTTCAAGTAAGGGCTTCTTCTTCATTACTTCCGCTCTGCTTGTGGGGAACCCATATGTAAATCTGATCTGAATATGAGAAGCCGCAGTTGCAGCTCTTCAGTATCAGCTGAAATGTTCTGTTTAGTCGATGGAGTTCACTGGAGTTTACTATGTTTTCAGCATTCGTGAAAGATTGGACAAGCAATTAGTCAAATTTTTACTTTTCTGATCCATCTGACCCAAATTCATGCATCTGATGCAAATCAAGGGGATCGATGTTTGAAATTGATCTACTCATGACACATGGGATCTCATTTCAGTAATGACTGCCACTTACAGGGCTGTTGATCTCTACCTGCATGATTGTTCATCCTGAAATCTTCCATTTTGTCATAGATTTTTAAGTAAGATTCAAAAGTATTGGTTTAAAATAACAAAGCATAGCAGAATCTCAAATGTATGAATGTTTGCAGTGGTGAATAAGTGACATGTTGTAAAATACTGATGTTACCCCTGTATAGACTGTACTGTAATTCATGCACGCCCGTTTTCTTTAGTTAAGCAGGTAAATTTGGGCGTGTTGCTTAGCAACCTAACTCTGTGATAGACTGAAGCCACGACTGCTGATCCACGTTAAAGTGGGGGTTTACTGTACACCATAAGCAGGAATGCTTTAATAATCAGTGTATGTTATTGGTAACAAGCTAACAGGCTATTTATGTTACATTACATTACAATCACTTGGCAGACGCTTTTATCCAAAGCAACTAACAATATAAGGTCATATTCAGGTTTCAGGACAGTGTGAGAACCAGAGACAGTAATTCAGTTAGACTTTATTTTTATACATTTGCTCAATTGTAAACTGCAAAACGTCAGCATACAGAGTTAAACATATGCCGTGCTTTCCAAGAGTCTCATATATTTAACCACGTGTTGAAGCAGACACTATGTAGTAGTCTGTAATTTCTCCAGAAGGATGCACCACTAGAACGCAAGCAAAAACATTTTAAACAAGATTTATTTTAATCCAGATTATGAAGTAAATAAACACTAAGTGTTGAAAATGTATAGCAGCACAACCAGCCTGCTTTGAATTTACTGTTCCACCTACAGAAGTTTAGCTCCGCCCATTTAGTAAGTTATAGAAGGTATTAAGTTTTTGAGTGAGGCACATTACAGGGCAGCCAGTAAGAGCTCATTTACACATATTAATCTTAAAGCAAGATTTAAAAAGCCTATTTAATTCTCAGGAATATGGGGAGTATCATTTAAGAATGAATGATGACCGCTGGGTGAATAAAATAGACTTTTTTTCCAACATTGTGTGCAATATTTCTCTTCCCTGCATTTTTTTTCACTTGTGTGCAATATTCTTTTTCACTTGTGTGCAAAATTGCAACATGTGCAATTTTTAAGGGTAAAATATTACTGTGAGTAATGCACAATTCGCCTTGTTACATTATGGCTGTTTTGTCAACACCTGCAGCTACCAAACTACTGAGGACACTCTAATGTGTGCCTGTGTATATATATATCCACAGTGTTCATACAAATATACTGTATATATTGACATATACATACAAATGTCAGTAATTGTATTTTGTATTACACTCTTTATTTTAGCTTGTTGTGTGTTGCTTGTAATCTGTTGTTTTGCTACTCGCTCCGTAGCAATGCAAATTTCCCACTCGTGGGACTTATAAGGGTTTATCGCATCTTATCTTTTATTATTGTAGGCTTTAAGGCTTTGTGATTTTCATGAAATATTTTAATTAAACTAGTTAATGTAAAATGCATTAAAGGTAAAAGAGATGTAGAAAATGGGTATAAGCTGCAGTCTAACATTACTGCACACAGAAGTACAGAATACTATAGTGTAGGCTGCACAAATAAAGATGCACAGAGAATTGTTACACTGTTTTATTGTCTTCACACCCTGTATTGAAATTGGATTGAATCGTGAAGTGCCTAGAGATTACAGCCCATAATGCATGTGGAAGGTGTCGTTCTAAAAAAGACATTTCCAGACATTTTCCCTCTTTTCTTGAGGTGCTGTTTGTTGTTTTGATTGCACATTTCACATAGTAGTGCTATTTATAATCGAGCACCTTCAATATTAAGGTGTTTTCTTGTCATCAGTTTGCATGCCGTGTCATGTCCACAGTTGTTAGTGGTTGAATATTTGACATTTTGCAAATAAACCCTCCATACATGCACCAGAAACGTTTTAATTTATGTTTTGTTTTGACCAAAGAATGAATGCACACTTGCATGGGTGCATTTTTACGCCTATGGCATTTTTACGCCTATGGCAAATCAAACACAAGCGACATGGAAGACCATTCTAATTTCAACATTGGACCCTGATCTCCAAACATTTGCCCCCGACTTTAAAATTTAATGGGAGCATATTCGCTTTAAAGTTTAATGGGAGCCTTCACCAAGCCTGTAGATCATGATCTGAAATTCCTGTGAAGTTGGGAGCAGCTTAAGAAATCAAGTTTTTTTTTACATCCAGCTTGTTTGGTTGTGAGAGCTGCGCATTCCTCCACTTCAGTTGTCGCTCTCCAACGTCTGTTAGTGTGTGTGCACGCTGGGAGCATGCCACTAATGCTCCAGAGGCACTTGTTTGTGGAAACACTCCGAACTGCCAGTTTAGTAGGAGTCAGATTTGTACTAGCAGAAGGACAGACTGAGGCAGAAGTACCTATACATCCTCTCTCTCCTGTGTCTTTATCTTTCTCTCTCTCTCACACACACACACACACACACACAATGTAAAATGGGTTAGACTTATAGAACGGAGCTCTGCGGCACGCTGTACCCAACGCCCCCACACAGCCTCTATTGAACACGGCCGTCATAGCAACAGATAGACATAACTACCTATAGTCACACTTTTTTATGGAGCTGGAAATTGGACGGACACACTCACTGAATGTAGATGCAGGCAGACAAATGTGTACAATCCTGCGCATTGTGGCGTGTTTCTCCAAGACTGTACTGTTTCATAGGGCCGTAACAATACGCTTCTAAAGGCTTCTAAAGGGTTCTTTAGTAACGGTTGTATAAAGTAATGTGGCTTTAACGCTCATGCATTCTTCCATTCAGAACACAACCTTGTATTTTTGACATTTTCTCTCTTTCTTTTTTTTTGTATTTCCAGCTGCCCTTCACATTATGTATATTTACAGCTGCCCTTCACATAGCCCTCCACAATTATTGGCACACTGATAAAGATGTGTTAAAACGCTAAATTAATTTCTTGTAGCATAATCTCACACAGGGAAAAAATGTTAAAAAATAATTTTGTGGCACCTCTAACAATTCCTATATAATAAAGGTAACATTTGTTTTTGTAATTTATACTTTTTGTAATTTGATCAGAGTGTCTAGTAATGTTTAATTAGTAATCCATGACCTCCTGTGTTTTTTTTCAGGGGGAGAAATATGACATGATACAGAGGCCCATTGCTCTTAACCACTCTTCAAAATGACAAGATAACGCGGCATGCTATTCCAGTAAGGCAGGTGTATGTTGATCTTCATGGGTCAGGCAATGGCTACAAATAGCAACTTGCCTAAACTTACCCATGTCAACAGAACTGTGACAAACAAGCCTGGATAAGGACTCAAGTTTATCTTGTCCCCACGCACAGTGAGGGATGATGGCAAGGCAGGTAAAAAATTCTCCACTGTTAGAGAACAGCATCAAAGAGTGGCGTCTCAGGGTCACCATGTCTCCATAACAGCCATTAGATGCCAACAGGTTGTTTGGAAAGCATGCCTGGAAAAAGCCTTTTCTGTCGAACAGTTGCAAACGTAAACGTGGAGTTCACTAAACATTACTGGGACCTTATTTGGAACCATGTGCTTTGGTCAGATGAGACTAAGAGCGAGCTTTTTGGCAACTAACACTAACACAGGTGTGTCTGGCATTAAAAACACAGGATGAATATGCAGAAAAGCACCTCATGCCCACCGGTAAGTATGGTGGAAGATCTGTGATCTCTTTTTGGGAACCTTGTTAGAGTGCATACCATCATGTACTCTTTAAAATACTAGGGCATTTTAAACAGAAATCTGGTGGCCTCTGCCAGAAAACTAAAATGGGTCATTATTGGGTTTTCAGCAAGATATTGATTCAAAACATGTGGCCAAATCACCAGAGAAGTGGTTCACCAAGAAACAAAATCAGCCTTCTTCAATGGCCATATCAGTCCCCAAACCTGAATCCAGTAGTAAACCTGTGGGGTGATATAAATATATATAACTGGGGAAGTTAACACGTTATTGCATTAACACATTATTTATTTAATGACAGTTATTTTATTGCGCTTTAACGCAAGTTTTTAAAAATCCTTTTATCTTGAAAGTTCGATGCAAGCGTTGAAAGTAATTCGAACGTTGAACTATTTATGGACAAAAGCAATGGGACGTCTGACCCCTGTGAAAACCAGCCATATAAGATCACCAATCGTTTTTACAGTTCAATAATTTACTGCTCATCTGGCGGCAAGTTTTGTATTAATAATTGGCACTAAAATACATGAAGAATTATATTCTGCCACAAAATAAACTTTTCTATCTGCTGTTTCCACGAACGACACTTTAATTTCATTTTAAATTCAGCTTAATACATTACTCTAATGGAAATGTTTAAAGGGACTGTAAAAGTGATTACTCCTACATTTTACTGTATTTTTATTACAAAAATTATGACTGTATTTAACCAACTATACAAAAGGAAAGAGAGCGCATACCAAAGAAAACGCCTGTGTATGAATTACAGTGCAGTCTGTACAGCGGTAATATCTGTATTTACATTCTAGCACTGCAGGAGCTCAGTGTAAACTGTACAGTAGGGATACAGTTTATCTTTATATTTTCTAAAAAATAAAAAAAGAGCGCGTTGGATTGGATTACTAGTTATGTTTTTAGTAAATTTATATTTTACATTTTTTAGAACTAAAATGAGTAAAAAAAAAAACAAAAACATATTGCCACGAATCAATGCAGAGAATATTCACAGTTTCCGCGTTGTTTTGGACATTTCCGTGTAAAACGATCAGTTTGGTTCTCGAAAAAAATACGCGTGTGACAAGATCCGTGTAAAACTTGGGGATTACTGTATATTGTCCTCATGAGTCTGATTCAAAAAATGCCAAGTGTGTGAAAAGCTGTCATCAGAGCAATAGGTGATGTTTTCATTATTATACATTTATATCTACAATGTAGAAAATAATAAAAACAAAGAAAAAACATTGAATGAGAAGGTGTGTCCAAACCATTGACTGGTAGTATATTAATTAATTAATTTAGTTATTTATTTACACACACACACACACACACACACACACACACACACATTTGCACTGATTGGAACCAGCAGTCATAACATTAAAACAATTGACAGATGAAGTGAATAAAATTGAAGGGGTAGAACACAGTATATCAGGCAGAAAGTGAACAGTTAACTCTAAGTTAATTAGTTGGAAGCAGAAAAAAGTGTAATGATCTGAGCGATTTTGACAACGGCCAAACTGTGAAAGCTGAGTCATAGCATCTCCAAAACAGCAGGCCTTGTGGACTGGAATCTACCAAAAGTGGTCCAAGAAAAGACAACCAGTGAACCAACAACAGGGTCATGGGCACCTAGGCTGCACTGATGCGTGTGGGGAGCGAAGGCTTGTCTGTTTGATCTGATACTGCTGAAGAACTACCGTAACACAAGCTCCTGAAAAGATTCCTGCAGGCTATCTGCATATGGGGTTGTGTAGCTGTAGACCATTCAGAATGCCCATGCTGACCCCTGTCCACCATCAAGCGTGCCTACATTGGGCATGTAAGCATCAGAAGTACAATGGAAGACCCGGAAGTGGCCTGATCTCATAAATCACGTTTTTCTTTTATGTTATATAGATCAGTGGTCCCCAACCTTTATTTGGTCATGGACCGGTTTAATATCAGAAACTGTTTTCACGGCCCAGCCTTTATGGAGTGGCAGATAAATATACGTATTTATACAAATAAATGATACGCATAAAAATGGGGATATTTAAAAAATATAATAATGGGGAATCTTTAAAATACAATAATAAACGTAAATCCAGTGTGTACTTGCAGCTTTATTAACAGCATTTTCATAACAACGAGCCGACAACATAACGGGTCACATCCAAGTTTTTTTTTTCTGTGCAGCCCACAGACCGGTACCGGGCCGTGGGTCAAAAAAACGTGGATGGCCTGGGGTTTGGGGAGCACTGATGTAGATGATTAGGTGCATGTGTGTTGCTTACCTGGGCACCAAGAGCACTGTGGGAATAATTCAAGCCAGAGGAGGATCTTGGTGTTCATGTTACATGCACCTCCTACCTAAACATTGCTGCAGACCAAGTACGCCCCTTCATGGAACATGACAAAGAGTTCAAGGTGTTGACCCGGCCTCCAGCTTCCCAAGATCTCAATACGATTGAGGATCTGTGGGATGTGGTGAACTAACTAGTCCAGTTTGTGGAGGGTCTAAGTTACAAGAATGGAGGCAGCAACAAAAATATAATGAACAGTTTGTTCTATACTCTTTTTGCACAATGGATTTTATGCAGTCCCAAAACGTTTTGACCTTGATTTCCATAAGTTTCTTTAAATGGCCAGTGTCATGAAACTTTTGTCACTTTTTTGGTTGAAATGTAAAAATTGTTAAAGGGCTCACATATTATCAACCACATTTTCGAAAAGTATTTATATGAAAGTATTCAATTTCTATGGCCAATCCACAGCCTGTTTTAAATGCATTGTTTCTGCAATGTTTAGCTGTATTTACGTCTATTCTAAAGCTAAAATCTTTTAACTTTTATATTTTATTTTTCTTAATCTTTGCTGTGTCTATCTGCAGGGTAGCCTCAAACGTCATCTTGTTGTACTGACACAATGACAATAAAGTATCTGTCTATTTGTCTCTCTATCTATCTATCTGTCTGTCTAGCTGTCTGTCTGTCTATCTGTATATCTGTCTTATCTGTCTGTCTATTCAAAAAACAGTGATTTGTCTTCACCCATTTAAACTGAAGCTATATGAAGTATTTCCATCCAGACAAACAGCTAGTTTCACCACATGCATCTCACCTCAAGGAACCAAAAGTGGTGGTTGTATGGCATCACTCCAATTAATCTTTTAGGGTGTGCTTGTTTTTTGCTTGTTTTTTATGTGAAGTCACATCAGTGACTTGACTGTATGTTTGAATGTAAAGTAGAATGAATGCTGTGCAACAGAATTGAACATTTTTAGACTATTAACGTGAAACGCTCAGTTATGAAAATCAGCCATCCTGGTTGAAGAACCCACAGAGTGCTGATGCTGCCGAGGCAGCGGTTGTGATTTCGACAGACAGGGTGACATACACTTTTGGAGAACAGGCATGAGTGGGCTAACCGCAGATGACTGACCGCTTTTCTCTCGGGCCGGGCGCACACTTCTCTCTCGGGCCGGCTGCTCGAAAAGGGGAAAAAGGAGGCAGGGAGGGAGACAGGAGAGTTTTGAAACCCACTTTCACTTCCCAAAGCGAGAGACTATTTCGATACGGCCCTGCTGTCAGGCGGTTTTGCTCTGTGGGCCGCTGGCTTTTGCTGAGAGGGGGGATTTGAGCTCTGGAGGAAAGAACATGCAGTGAAAGCTGAAGCAGTGCTTCATCAGAACTGTCCCGAGGGGGAAACATCTTATGAGTGTTTTTTTTGTTCTTCTTCTTAAACAAGTCATGGGGACGTGACAGTAAATGTCACCAGACACCGGTCAACACACTACTCAACTTTTCCTATAATCCATAGTTGTGTTTGCTTTGAATTTATTTCGTGTGGAAGCTACAGTTTTACTACTGAAAGTTTGTCCCTGTAACAGAAAGCTGGTTGACCCCTATGTTCCTGTACCTAGATCTAAAAGACTGATCCCCTATGACAATGACATATGTTGTTACTGTATCCCAGAGTGTTAATTTATTTCATTGGTGTCTAATATACATAACAATATGGAGGAATGTATATGTAGTAAATTCCACTGTTGCATATTTATGAGTATAATTGTCCCAGTTTAGAGACTGTTGGATATTGATGGATGGAGGATACATACAAACACTGGCTTACCGCATTGTCTCCTGTGATTTGATCAAATTAAACTCATTTAAAGGTCACGCCCTAAAAGGTTAGGTTTGAAAACAGTTTCGTAATGATGTGTTTGTATGTGTCTGCTTCCATATTAAAATGAGTGAAATTCTGAAAATCCCCACGGCCTGTTGCAGTGTCCCAGTCTGGTGATTCATGGTTTAAGATCATGTGCTACTAAGACTACTAACTGAAGCTCTTTTCAGAATCATACATTTCATTTAATAAGACTTCAGTCATGCTGTAAACCTATTTTCTTTTTCACTCTTCCGCTTCCGCTTCAGATACTGCTGAAAGGAAATCCTAGGAATAAAATTGTGCCAAATACTGTATAGTATCCTTACAGTAATCATTTGAATTAGAGAAAAATGCAGAAAATGAACACAACTAAGTGAATTCATTTCAATTTTAAGGCCTTTAGGGGATTTTTAAATACCTAGTGTAGGTTTGTGAATACACTTGCAGTTCGGATAAATTTGTAAAAACATTCTTATTGTTTATTGAACTCGATACCACAGTGATAAAATCTAATCTAACTGATTAGATAAGAAAATATTTTGGCAACAAAATCATATTTACATAATTTTCCCACTTACCCCAGAGTAGGTAGTAGATCATGAGTGTGTCCGAAACTGCGCACTTGCGCACTTTTAGTGCGCGATTTTAGGGCGTAGTGCGCTTTAACTCAGTGCACTGAAAGAACCCGGATGCTGCACTAAAACCGGCCAGAAAACGCAGTGCAGAACGATGCACACTATGCGCACTAAACGAGCGCCATTTTGACCACGTAGTGGGGGGGTGAGGGAGGGGGACGACTTTCAACGTGTTTTCGAGTTGGATAGTCGCGGCAAACAGTGAAATACAAGCCCAAGCGGAGGCAGCTGGTTCGTATAAATGTAAGTAACATTAATAAAATTATTGTACTGATGGACACTGCGGTAAAACCGGCAGATATTTTGGCGGCTGGAGAATCGCAAGCAAATGTAGGTCCGTCATTTCCGCTAAGTTAGTGTTCCGTTTAGGACAGCACTGACCCACAGCAGTGCGCACTACAGAAGGCAGTAAGCAGTGCACACTACGCACTAAATCTCAGTGCACTGACTGTAGTGCGTGATTTCGGACACACCCGTTGTGTGGTGAACAAATTTGGCCTCTTTAATGTGAAACTACACATCCTGGAAACCTCACACTTCTGACAAGCACTCAAAGGCAATAGTCATACCAACTATTTCCAGAAAAATGCTCTTCTCTCCTGCTCAAAACTACTCTCTTCATTAAGGTGGTGTAGACTTGTTGATGTGGTTTAAGTCTCAGTATGACTTACTGTGAGATACCTTAGATAAAACAGGACTGGCCTTCTGGGGATGTATTTACAGAAAAGACCTGTATTGATGTCTAGATCATGGCACAGTATTTCAGGGTTTGGGCCCCTTATTTCTAATGAAGGGCAAACTTAATACTTCATCATATAAAGACACTGTGGACAACGTCATGCTTACAACTTTGTGGACACGGTTTGGGGAAGAACCTTTTCTATTCCAGCAGGACTGTGTCCCAGAGCACAAAGCGAGCTCCATAAAGACATGCTGGAGGAGTTCACTGTTGGAGAACTGGACTGGCCGCACAGAGCCCTGACCTCAACCCCATCCAGCACCTTTGGGATGAACTGGAACAGAGACTGTGATCCAGACCTTCTCACCAACATGAGTGTCTGACCTCATAAATGCTCTACAGAATGAATGGACACAAATTCTCACAGAAACTCCAGATCTTGTGGAAAGCCTTCGAAGAACAGTGGAAACTGTTATAGCTGAGAAGGAGCAACTCCATAGTAAAGCATGCGTGTTTGAATGCAGTGTCATTAAAGTCCCTTGTTGGTGTAATGGTCAGGCGTCCCAATACTTTTGTCCATATAAGTGTATATCAGCGTATTGTCCTAAGTGTGTTAAGTCAAAAATAATGTACATTAGCTTTATTCCTGAACTGTTTCTTTAACAGTTTGCTTAAAATTCTCAAAAGCGAACGAGTTTTTTAACCTTTGGGGGTGTTTAGAGAGATAAATGGCAGCACGTCCCAAAAAAACAAAAAGCTTCTGTCTTTTTCATTGCCATTTCTCGGAGTTTGTCTGGCGTGTGCGGCTTATGACCCAGACACACAGCACTTGCAGTAACACAAACATCTATTTTAGCACAGAATGTCCAGGCTTCCTCTATTCACAGCCCCTCTCAAGGTCTTAACGGAGAAGTCTTCGCATCCACGCCATTTCACTGTGCCGCGCTTTGAGACTGTCGGTCTACAATGAGCGCCTTTGATGTGCTGAAGTGCACTTGTACATAGAGATATTTCTACCTTCGCGGAAATGCTATTATTTCTAGGCCTTTGAATTGTTTCATTTAGGTTGCATATACTCATTTTTGATAGAATACAGGCTCAAGGCCGGGCTAAACAGGTGCCAGGTTGAACTTCGTGCATTAAACTGGTCTGTAAGATAAATAGGAAAAAAGAAAAAATTAGTTCCATTGCTGTTTATTCGTTTACCTTCTATCCCAGCGAGGGCCGACCCTGCAGTATGAGATCGGCACCCCGAGCCTAGTCTAACACACCGGCCTCTCATTTGCAGAAACTCCTGAAGGCCTTGATTAGCTGCATCCAGATGTAGGTCTCTGATAAAGCTGCAGATCTCTAGGCTCATGAGGCTCATCTAGGCTTTTTTGTGTGTGTGTGTGTGTGTGTGTGTGTGTGTATATCTGTAGCCCTATTTATGTTTTTCCAAAAAACGGTGTAACTACATCTGCATCCTTCAGAAGGGACCACACTCTCATCTGGCAGCCGGGAGAAAAACAAGACGGTTTAACTGACAAGTGTGTGGAAAACATGCAGCTGAATGAGGGGGGCTTCCCAAAAACACACACACTTCTGCTTCATAACCAGCGACCACCTACCCACAGCTAGCTGCTCATCTTCCTCACACCACATCCCTCTGTTCAGATGAAGCTTTGGCCTGTATTCTGTGGGCACATTCCTTCCAAGTGACAGCCAAACAGAAGCTCTTATGCTCCTTTCTTTAAAACAGTATTCACTACTGGCTAAGAATATCCAGTGTTAATATATTCACTGTAACATTCTCTAGCACTGAAGGGTGTATATCATCTCCCTACCATTTTTTAAGTGGTATGTATATACCCTATTAAAAAAATTAAAATAGTCCTTAGTAGTTATGGAAACTAAGCTACAAAAAACAACCTGCCTGACAAGCTGTTTCAGTGTGTATCTCTATCCCGTATCTGTCCATAGTAAATCTCCATTTACTATATAAGTGCACATAGCTTACAATTACAGACTGTAGTCTTGTTTTTCTTTGCATTGTTTGTTTCCCACTTTTACCCTGACCATCAATGGTCAGGACCACCAGTCAGATATTATTTGTGTGGTGGATCATTCTTGGCACAGCAGTGACACTGACAAGGCAGTTACTATAAGGGCTTACAGAGAAACAGGTGGACTACAGCCTGTAACTGTAAACTACAAACTGCACCTAATCTAAATGGACAGAAGTGTTGGGACACGCCTGTTTTTCAGGGTTTGGGCCCCATACTACCAGTGAAGGACAATATTAATGCTTCAGCAGACCAAGACATTTTTGGAAAACGCCATGCTTCCAAATTTGTGGACACGGTTTGGGAGAAGAACTTTTTCTATTCCAGCATGACTGTGCTCCAGTGCACAAAGTGAGCTCTATAAAGACATGGCTGAATGAGTTCAGTGTGGAAGAACTTGACTGGCCACACAGAGCCCTGACCTCAACCCCATCCAACACCTTTGGGAGGAACTGGAACGGAGATGTGATCCAGACCTTCTTGTCCAACATCAGTGTCTGATCTCATAAATGCTCTACAGACTGAATGGACACAAATTCCCACAGAAACTCCAGAATCTTGTGGAAAGCCTTCCAAGAAGAGTGGAAGCTGTTATAGCTGAGAAGGAATATCATTTTAAAGCCTGTGTATTTGAATGCAGTGTCATTAAAATCCCTGTTGGTGTAATAGTCAGGCGTCCCAATACTTTTGTCCATATAGTGTATATTGTCTTTACGGATTATTTTTGTAATAAACAGTAACAATACACACATACGCAAAAATACTGACAAATGAATCTGAATTCACCGTGAACACAACCTCTTTTGTCTTTTGTTTCATGAAAAAACGTGACAGCATCGCTGCATTCATGCTATTTGATCTCAAACGTCCCGTGCCGTCCCGTCCCGTCCGACACGCGCGTGCACCCACAGCCAGTCTCGCGCGTCCACATCCTCCTCTGATTCTAACAGGTGGTAGCAGCGGTTTCAGGTGGAGCCAGAAGAACAGGAGGAGGAGGGGTAGAGAGAGAGGGGCGAGAGAGAGAGAGAGAGAGGACCTGCTCAGACTCTCTTCACCCCCGAAGCCGCTTTCGTCGCCTCGT
Source organism: Phenacogrammus interruptus (assembly GCA_037974425.1). NCBI lineage: Eukaryota > Metazoa > Chordata > Actinopteri > Characiformes > Alestidae > Phenacogrammus > Phenacogrammus interruptus. The sequence continues at coordinate 16,781,727 of JBBPCW010000133.1, forward strand.
CCGGTGCAGGGAGCCTGAACAAAGACCGTCTTTCCTCATCTCTCTCTTACACTGAGGACCACCCTGCCTTTCTCCTCTTCCCACATTCTCCTTCCTCGAGGTCTTGCACGTGTGGATAAGAAAAAGCGGCGTTCATATTTAGGTCTCCAAGCTAAAAGCCCCCGGCACGCACAGGTGGAAGAGACCAGGTTTCGTTTTTTATTTTAATAAAACTAGTGCAGTGTGTGTGTGTGTGTGTGTCTGTGCGTCTGTGCATGTGCGTAAAGGAGGACGGACCTTGGTGTGTGTGTGTGTGACAGAGTAGAGGAGGGGGAGGAGAAGACGGCTCAGCTAACAGGTGTGAGGACGGACTGGATGGACATGGCCGGGCGCGCGCTCCTCCGATAGTCTCGAGGCTGCCTGACGGGATACGACAGTACTGAACCCCCACAACAGGGACACAGAGGGGGACCGAAACGGGGACAGGGACGTATTTTTTTGGAGAGGTGGGACAAAAAGGAGAAGAGCTCGTTTCTGACGCCTGGTTTGGTTTTGAGGGAGGGGGCTGAGGATCAGAGGGGTGGGGGATTTTTGAGAAAGAGAAAGAGAGAGAGAGAGATGTCGAGTAAGAAGCAGGGCTCGGATGTGGTGAGGAGGAGCCCCTCTCTGTCCGAGGGAGAGATGTTTGGAGAATTTCAGGACTGGTGCCTCCGGACCTACGGAGACTCGGGCAAAACCAAGACAGTGACCCGACGCAAGTACAACCGGATCCTCCAGACGCTCCTGCAGGGGGACGAGCCGGACCCCTTCTCGGACAGCAACCACATTAACGCCAAATTCAAGTTCTGGGTCAAATCCAAAGGCTTCCAGGTGGGCAGCCGCGACGGGCAGCGAGACAAGAATGGAGAGAGACCCGTCCTGTACGTGCCCATCAAGGCCGCGGTGAGTACGAGTCTGCTCTCTTCTTCTCTCTCCCTCTCTCCCATTCTCTCTCCCTCTCTCTCGCCGAGCAGGTCCCTCTTGTTTGTTTATGCAAATATATTTGGAGCCGGTTGCGCGCGGGCACGTGCACTAGGGCGAGCGCACACACCCTCTCCCTTTAGAGACGGGAGAGGCAAGTTGACTGTAAAAGTCTCTCTCTCTCTGTCTCTCTGTGGCCTAGTGGTTTTTCATGCACAGGTTTTTAAAACCGTGATCTCGGTGTCAGAACGCAGGTGTTTTTGTCTCAGGACGGACCAGGGAAGACAAACATGAGGACTC
>JBBPCW010000133.1:16867533-16880712 GCA_037974425.1 Phenacogrammus interruptus
TATGTTAACACGTCGTACACAAAATCTTTGTATATACATTTATTGTACTCGATCCATTTCTTCCAAACCTGACAACATTTTACTCTTTGTCTGCCAAGAGTCTTTCTGTTCTGTGTTTCCTGTGTTAAATCCGTTCATCAGCGGTAGGTGGTTCTATATTTGACCGTCTTCTCAGAATTACTTTCGAACTGCTAATAAAAGTGTAAGCATCCTGAAACCCAGTAGCTGAGATACTGCTCATGTACATAGTATCACAGTGTTTGAAAGGAAGGTCTGATTTGCTTTTTGATATGAAGAAAAGATTATTAATGGGTTCCGTCTTTTGCCCACAGTTTCCAAAATCCAGTATTGAAGCCCAGATGTGTTTTTGGGTGAAGGGCATAATAAAATAAATGTTTTTTTAGCAAGAAAATTCTGGCTTAACTTTTAAGTGACTTTGTAACTGACAGCTTTTATGCCACTCATCCTCTGTAATAAGCATTTCTCCTCTTCTCTCTTCCTTCCTGTTTCTCTATAACATCTAGTATTTTCAGTTTTAGCATGGAGACAAATTCTATATAATCTAGAAATTAGTACATGCCTCTTATTTGTATGCTGGAAAGAACACCTTCCTTTCTGTTGTTTTAGGCACTAAAATAGTAGTAGAAAATAGTAATACAACGTGATACTATGTGATACTGTGCTATTGGGTTTGAGGATGCTTATACAAGTAAAAACGGAATTATGAGAAGATGGTTAAATATAGAACCACCCACTATCAATGAACTGTTAGCTATAACACAGTAAACCTATACGACGGAAAGACTCTTGGCATGCAAAGAGAAACATTTAGTCAGATTTGGAAGAAATGGATCGAGTACATTAAATATATGAGATATACAAAGATGCTGGAAATTATGTGCGTATGAGAATTTGTGCGATATAAGCTTGTGTAATATGGTATTACACAAATATAAAGTGTTCCCAAATAAACATATAAATGTTAAAAAACATACTGAAAAAGTATTGAAGCATACTGTGAGTGAAGTTTTGGTGCTAATGAAGGATGCTTTTTCAAAAAATGTGGAAAAGCAGTGTGTTTTTTTTTCATGCTAATTTTATCACATTACAATAAAATGTGTCAGTGCTTAAAAACTGAATGTCTGTACAAAATGTGATCCAGCAAGTGAAAAGTTGGATAAAAGTTGGTGTAATTATAATTTTTGATAAGATTTTTTTTTTTTTGGTCTGTCATTAAAACATCAAAATATCGTACTTTTTATGTGAAGTATGGTCATGTTATATTTTTGCTGCCTTGTGTGTGAGCCCTGTGCTTTGCAGAGTTTGTATTGCCTGCTTTTAAATGGAAACCAATTTGCGCAGAAGTTATGTGGCAATAAAAGAATCTATTAAGGACAGAATTTATAGGGACTCTCTCTTTGTCTTTCCTTAGGGCCCACCGATCTCAGTATGAAGTCCCTGGCTTCAAACTCCTCTACGTCAAGCAGCAGTAGTCTCAGCCGGGGTGGAGGGGGCGGGACCTCTGCCCAGCTCAGCCATACGGAAGTGGCAGCGGTGCGTCAGTTGATTGCTGGCTACCGCGAATCAGCAGCCTTCTTACTGCGCTCAGCAGATGAGCTGGAGAACCTCATACTGCAGCAGAACTGAACTGCACATTCGCCTCTGCTCTCGTTCCATCATTTCTCAAACTGTCTTGCTCGCTCCCTGTATCTCTCTCTCTCTCTCTCTCTCTCTCTCTCTCTCTCATTCTCTTAAGCTATCGCTCCATCATCTTGTATTCATCAGCCTTTCCCTCCACACTGCTGAAATCATCACCAATCGTTTTCTTCATCCTCAAAGGCCTACCGACCCGAAGATATGGAGAGAGAGAGACACTGATCACCCATCATCATGCTAACACATTCAGATTGACTTAGATGGAGCTCACGATCAGACAGAAAAGAGAAGGGACGGCGAGAAGATGACTATAGGAGGGTGAGTGGGGGTGGAGGGGTACTGGAGGGATGCTGCAGCGCTGCACCGGAGAGGAAAAGAACCCCGTACAGCTGTTTCTGCTGTATGTGTGTACGCTGATCCTGTGAATCATACACCTCTCCAACCCTCAATGCCCCCAGGCTTACTTACTAAAACGCTCTTTAATCTTTTTTTTTCTTCTTCCCCGCCACCCAAACCCACCCCTGTCTGCTTTTGAGAGCCATTGATCTCTCTTTCCTTTTGTTCCTAACTTGCTGTAAAAGAGGCATTACGCTGTGCCAATACTCCGGTTTAGCTCTAACTAAGTGAAGACACTTTTCTTGAGGCTACGGAAGATGACTAGAAAAAGTGAAGAGAAAAAACAAAATGACAAGAAACGAAAAAAAAAAAAACGAAAAAGAGAGAGAGACTTTCGCATTTGCTGTAAATAAAAGCGCTCTGTGTTCTGAAGCACTTTTTTTCCACTCGCTCTGACCTCTCCTCCCCTAACGACTCTTTTTTGCTGCGGGGAGAAAATTGTGTAACTTATGCATACGAATACGCAGGTGGGGAGCCCACCTGGAAATACCTCAGCTTGTCCGAAACCCCCGACTCCCCGTCCCTGTGAGTCCCAGCCCCATGCTCTTTTTGTTCCCCGGGGTGGGGTGGCCTGCCCCCTCTCCTCCACCACTTTATGTGTCCAGTGCCTCGACAAGACTTGAAAGAGGCAGTACATACAGGGAGTGAGATTTGTTCATTTCTGTAGTAATTTAATTGATTTGTTTTTGTCTTTTTTTCGCTTCTATAACTTGATGTACATATTCAACTCTGAAAGTATTGATTACAGAAGTACACTGGAATTACACTGAATCGAAGGATTAGAACCTGTCGAAGTGTTTTGATGAGGTGACGATCTCCTCTTTAACAGCTAGGTCTTGTTTTTTGGGCCTGCACACTTGCCGTAGCCCCTCTCGAGGTGTTTCCGCCTCCCGATGCCAACTGTCCACTTCACTTCCTTTCCTACGGGTCACCCCTTTTCGTCTTTTTTTTTTTTTTTTTTTTTTAAATTTTCTTCGATGCCCTTCTGCCTCTCTTTTAGGTTCATCCCTCTTTCGTGCTCAGCTTTGGAGCAGCAGAGGGAGAGAAGGGAGAGAGGGAGGGAGGTAGAGAAGAAGGGAGGGAGGATCTGTTTAGTCTTTATATCTGTTGACTCTTCTTGAAGGCCATTAATCCACTCTGCTGCTAAAGGACTTGGACTTTTACGCCACAGACCTGAAACCTCAAGCCTCCTACACAACCAGAGCACCTCAAAGATGAAAAAAAAAAAAACAACCAACGAAAACGCAAAAAAAAAAAGAAGAAGAACCAGAAATGGACAAAAAAATAAAAACGGAAAACTGTATCAATTTGAATCATTGATAGAAACGAATACTGCCGTCACCCAGTTTTTGCATATTTGTCAGTAACATTTTGTTTATCTCTGAGGGCTGCATTTGCTTTGCGTTTTAATTTAGATTTCTTTTTTCTTTTTCTAAGTGCTACGGTATATGCTTGGCTCCAGAGATCAATAGGGGTGAGCTTCGGACCGCACACGCTCCCTAAAGGGGCTCTCCTGTCTCAGCCGTGCAGCTTCTGGGGACCAGAATCTTCAGAAGGAGGGAGCAGAGCATGCAAGCTGTTTGGAGCTGGCGGGGCGGGCTTGTGTTCGGGGGTGGGCTGACTGGAGTGTCACTGTAATTTTGCTCCTCTTTGCACACTGAGGCAGTGCTGGTCTGCTACTGTGGAGCTCCTGTGTTTAAAAAGCTTGAGGTTGCACTGCTGGGGAGGAACGAGAGGAAGAGTATCGCAATGCAAAAGATAATCAAAAGCGTTCCTCGTCCTGAGGGAGAGAGAGAGAGAGAGAGAGAGAGAGAGAGAGGGATGTGGAGATACTACCAAGACCCAAACAGGGGTTCCGTAATGGTTGCATTTCACTAGGCCTGCGCTACTACTGTGAGAATCTCACCTTTCTATAAATACGGGTGTGATGTTCGTCCTGTCAACCCCTAGGATTGGAAACCCATAGTGTAGAAAATACAAGTGTGTGTGGCTTATATAAATAATAATAACATGCCCAGTAGTAGACAGATGGAAGCAAAGGCTTTATAATGTAAAACACATGTTAACTGAACTATTTACAGCATTTCAGTCAATGTACAGCATGCCCTATGCATGTCTACACAGAGTTTACCCTCTGAAATATCATTGTACATACTTTATACAGTTCAGGTTTATCTATCCAGCCTAATTTAAAACGAAGTGCTGGTGTCGATGTTTTGACGCTTTTTCAAGCTTCCACTGTAAACCAGGAGGCAGAAAAGAAATGTTCAGTTCTTTTGGAGCATGTCTTGGTGGGTCCACACCTTTGATCTCTCTCTGAGAAATGATTGATTGATCATTGACCAGAAATGTGGTTGGTATAGCGACAAGGATGAAGAAATATGCAAAACGACCAGTCCTCTCCTCACTGTGCTTATGCTGGGTTTCCTTTTAATATTTCTTTCCTTTTAGTGGATCCATCCCTCTGGCTCTTCGCCGTGGACCTCTCATTGTTGAGATCTTGCTTGTATTTATTTCTCTCCCTCTTCCTTCCCCCTTCATCCTTACTCTATCAGCTGTACTCTCTTAAGAATAAAGGTTCCATGGCTTGACCGTAGGGTCCTAAGACTTTCAGAAGGTTCTTCACACTAACATCTCATTTGGAGAAGCAGTTCCTTTAAGAAACGTCCATCTTACTGCGGTTCTTTATGGCCTTTGGCACCTTTGTTTTTAAGAGGGCTGATGGATAGATGAAGGTCAGGAACGATGTCTGGCCCCTCACTCTTCTCTCTCATCCTGTCTTTCTCTGTGTGCTCGGGGTCGGAGCGAGGGATGGGTCCCACTGCTTATTAAAACGACTTGTGTCGAACGCTGCTGAACTTTTACTAACCTCACGTACTTCTGCCAACCTCACTTCTGCCACTGAGTTCTGCTAACAGTACGGGGGAAAAAATCGAGATTGTGACAGTTATGCATTTGTAACATAGACAAGGGATTGCTATCGTCATTTTGTGGAGAGGTTTTGAGACCACTGAGGAAAAGAGGCTCTTGCTAAAAGCTCCTGAACCACTCACGCGCTTCTCTGGAGACGGCTTCTCTCCAGCTCATGGACAGCTACTTTCTACGGATACAAACTGTACGAGAAAAAAAAAAAAAAAGGCAAACGACAATCTTGGAAGGTGTAATTAGTTCGCTGTTTGGTTTTCCCTTCTCTGTGTTCTCCGTGTGCAGCTATTGTTTACAGTGCGTATGGAAGAGTGCGGGGTGTTTTAGCCATAATCGGAGCATCTCTCTGGCGTCCCGGATATCCAACCCTTCTCACTACCTGTGGAGGACTCCTAGCGGCCCACTGTCGACTCCTTTTTATCTGATTTCTATTTTTTATTATAATTCACACGATTACAGTTATTCTTTTAAAATTCCTTTTTGTATTACAAGTAAGTGGTCTTTTCAGAACTGTTTTGTACAACACCAACATCCCAAGTGAAGTTATTCTGTATGCCTATACATTCCAACGAAGGATGTCAAAATGTGAAGCAGTTCACCAGACCCAAGTCACCAGGCACTACAGAGATACTGAGGACAGCCTACTTACACACGTTCGATGGTGCAGTTCCCCGGACATGGCCTTGGCTTTGGCTCTGACCTAATCGGCATGCCAATGGCGAATCACCATTGAGCATCCCTTTTAGTCTAGGCTTAGGTTTAATCTGTGAATCTGGGAAACAGTGCTGTGACTGAAACTCAATAGGATTCCAGTACCTAAAGCAGCAACACTACTGCAAATGGCCTCCATTTAAAGCATGTAAAAAGTACCATGCTCTGTGTTTAAACTCTGCATTTTGTTGGGGCTTTAACAACCTTTAGAAACCCTACAAAGGCAAAGTGCATTTTCGTGATTAAAGCAAAAATACGTGACGCAACTGTTTTTTCCCCCCAGATTCATTTCCTTGTAAATAGTGCTACAGCCTCAACTTTATATCATATTGTATCCATTATTTCCGTAAATGCGCCATGCGAAGAAAAACAAAAGAATACTGCTTGGTTTCACATTTCTGCTGCGACCGTACTTTGCCTTTGAGGAGCTAAGCTGGCCGTCATTAGCACTCCAAATAGTTTGGATCATAGATGTCTGTAACGAGAGTGCTTAAGCCCCTAATCTGTCCATATTTACAGTAGTGATGAACATGTCCGAGTAGTCGGCCGTCGAAGGCTTTGTTTATTTGATTGACGGGACTTCACCACACAGAGCCAGTCCTTTATATCCGTGTGGGCTGTCTACCAGTCATGTGATGGCATGTCATGTACAGTGTGCACACATACAGATTGTCCTTTGGTTCAGACTGTGCATTCAGGTGTGACTCTGGTTACGGTAGCTGCTAAACTTAAACTACACACACTTAAATAAATAAAAAAACCAACAAAAAAAAAAAAAACAAGGTCTGTTTTTGGCCAATTGTATAGCTCAGCAAAAATGTAAGGAGAAAAAAAAAGACTTTTTATTTTTCTACTGCAGTGGTGTACAGCAAAAGTTGAATCATACCAGTTTCCCTCCATAGTCCGTCTATATGATTTGGTGGTGCTTTAGTTCCTCTCAAACTGTTTCCTCTGTTTTCCTGCTTTACTGTATTAGGAGCCACTAAGGTGAGCTCTGCTTTGGATATGTACCTTATAGACCAATGGGAAACACTCTCTATTTCCTCTTCATTTTGGACTCAGTGGAAGTGTGATGTTTACATGTACAGATTTTTGAGATTCTCTTTTTTTGTTCAATCTTGTTTCTCATTGTTTTGTTTGACCGAAAGCAGTTCCATTTATTTTTTCTCCCTCCCGTTCCCGTGCATTGCTTAATTTTATCGGATTGCTTGTTTATTGAAGGGAAATGGGCCCACGTCATGTCGATTGCAGCAGTGCTTAGGCGAGTCCTGTCCTTGAATCGAGACGAACCTCCAGTCCCTCTCTCAAACTGCTGACCGCAGAAAGAAAAAAAACGAAGAGTCATTGTAATATGATCTTCTGTTCTGACTACTAACCGGGACACCGCAGTCTATTCCTTTTGTGATTAAAAGCCATTTACACGCCCTTCGCTGGGCTGACGTCGAGTATTAAATTACAAAAAAAAAAAAACCAGACTAAACCTCAGGTAAATGACTATTTATGTAATTGTTGGTCTTACTGGTTGCCCATTTCCCTCTTTAATTCCACATAAATTATATTAAATAATTATTCTTTTTTTATATTTATTGTGTTCTATATAACAGTGGATACTTTTTTTTCCCCAGTACATGTGGCTAAATATTTTAATTCTTTAGAAAAGTGTTGACAAATATATATGTGAAGAAGCCGAAAGATGAGAAAAAAAAAAAGTACAAAAAATTCCATTTTTGTTTGTTTGATGCGAAACAGCATGGGTGGCTCCTAACATATCACTTTGATTATTGAAGACCAGTGATTTGAAATGACGCTTTCTCCGGTGGGAGAGGTAAAATCACCGCTGAGGTAAAATGTCTTCAAACATGACATTGTGACTTTTTTTTCCTTCCCAAGCTGTACGTCACAAAGCTAAATATGCTAATAAAATCGTGTGCTATATATCAAACAGCCAGTGAACGCTTCTTTTCTTCAATAAGGGCAAGTTACAGAGGATTTACTGCAGTTTTGTTCTCACAGATTATTCTGCGGGGGGGTTAAAGGGTATGATCACATGCAGCAATGCAAAAAATAGTGTTCTTATTCTCTGTTTAATGTACATGAATCATTTTGATGTCTGCTCATGTTTGGTCCAACTTTGAGTCGTCTCTTAAACAAGAGCTGTAAAGACCCGAGTTTTAAACAAGTGTCTGGGCGTTTCTGACTAGACCTCAAACAGACACATTTCAGACAATTAGCAATTTAAGGCTGGGACAATGGGCAAATCTGAAAAATCGATACCGTTTGGTTTTCTCATTAAAACCACATATACGGTAACATTCAGTATATCTATGGCAGTTTTCAGTTTCTCTGTAGGGAACAACATAGCCCAAAAGCATTTCAGAATGAAAATATATACAGTAAACCCCACAATATTTTTGGCTTTTTTCTTGGCAATTGTAAAGTCTGGCTTCTCTCTTCCAAACAGAGCAGGCAGACAGGCAGGTTTTTTCCAGTGTTTCATTTATTAAATATAAATAAACCTATGTGTGTCTCGGCTATTGAACCGGTGGACCGACCCCCTGGTCAACCCAAACTGAACTTAAATACAGGTCCTTTCAGACAGTACCACCAATCACTGCCCACATGTGTTAAACCCATTAACTAACAGGTGATTGGGATTAATCCAAAACCCACCACCAAACCAAAACGAGGACGACCTCTACCGGCCATCCAACTACATAACCCACTTAACCCTTACAGGAATGTGTAATTTTACTTGCATTTTAGTGATAAATAATTGAGAGAAATATGGTTTACAAATTTAACTTAAATGTTAACGTAAATTCAGACGCATTTCTATGCATCTATGCATTTTTTGATACTGTCCAGAGAACACAATGAAAGCTCGTCTTGGGATGGTGAAATACCGCTGTTCTCAGAGGCGGGAGGTTTGAAAGTCAAGCCAATCCGAGGACATTATTTATTTCTTCTTGCTGCTGATTGGCTGCTGCCCTGTGATGCTGCAGTCCAGAATGTTCCCCAATGGAGCGTCTCGAGTGTTCTTGTTCTTCTTTAAGCCCTGTATTTTTATTACTGTAAATTTAATTCATGTATTACTGTATTCATCTGCTTACACCGTGCATGAATTTTACATTCTAGCATTGTGTAGAATCAGATTTGTGCCAAAATTTTCAAACTAAACTGATTCCGTAGGCACCGCAGGAGACAGCAGTTCAGTGTAAACTGTACAGTACAGATATGTGTTTACCTTTACATTTTCTTTAAGGGCAGTGTGCTAAACTAAATCCAAATGAAATTAAAATATTTGGGAAGAATATTTGGGGTTGATGCCAAAAATATGTAAGGCATTATATTTACCACATCACAAATCTGAGGGTGCTCTTGGAACGTATCCCCACGAATATTAGAGCTAAAGCCGTCTTTTTTCATTAGAGTGCAATGTTGCTCATGGTTTGCTTATTCCATTTAAACCTCTGAGCTTCGAACTAAAGCAGAACCTCACAAAAAAGTGCAGGACCTCTGCCGACCTTCAGTTGATTAACTTTTTTGCAGCTGTCTGCACATTTGAAACATTTACATTATCGCCTCTATGGCGTCTTCACATGTTTTTGTTTTTTTAATTAAATTGAAAGTTTTAGTGATTTTAATTACATCTTCTGTTTACCTGTAAAAATAGATTCTGTTTGAAAAGACCTGATTAAATATTGCCAGTGATAATGGACTACAAAATTCTGTTTCTATGGCACTTTATCTGTGGAGTCTTGCAGTGACTGGTTGCAGCATCTGCACATGAAACAGAAATAAGAATTTCTGGTCCTGGAGGGACTTGAACGCTATAACATACACCTCTGAAAATAAGAGACCACTGCAAAAATGTTCAGTTTCTCAGGTTTTATCTTTGAAAGGTGCAAGTATTAAATAAATACATAAAATAAAAGTATTTAACTAAACAGCTTGCCTTCGTTTTTAAGAACTGCTGATGATATTTCTCCTAATTTCCAAATAAAAATATTGTTTTTAAAGCCTAATTTTAAAGGAAATTACAAAACATCAAAATAAGACAAATGATGACGTGTTTACATAAGATTTCAAAGAAAACAAATCTCTGGTTCTCTCTTAAACAAAATGGCAATAATGAGCTTTGAGGAATTCTAGTAGTGTTTCACCTCCAACTGGTCTCAGTGTGAGAGGAGAGAGTCGATTACAGCAGTGTTTTATACTTTTCCTCATTAAATAAGATGTGATCCAACTGATCAGTAATCAGTCCCTCATAAAGCAGAATGGAGTGTTTGTATAGGAGTTAAACAGACACTGGACTGGAATGGTTGTCACCAGAGATGCTGATTTAAAAACAAACTGCAGTGGTCTCTTATTTTTTTCCAGAGCTGTAGACCCTTATTATACATGGGCACTTCATGCATCTTGAGTATCAGGATTCAATCTGGATGAGGCCGAGCCTCATAAATACGCAACTGTAAACACACCCAAGACGCATGTAAAATGGACATAAATTCAGTTGGTCAGACCACTTCAGGGGTGTGGGGGTGGTCTGGGAAGCACTGGAGCGTATTATAGCAGTGTTAATTCATTCGTCTCACCGAGATGCAAATGACAATCAAAACCCCTCCCAGGACTGTCACAGCACCTCCCCCTGTAGTTCTGCTAATGGAGGAGACCACCCTTCAGCACTCAATGCTTTTTCAGTTCATCGTCTCACATGAGTTTCATTTTAATGCCGTATCCCACTTTGGTTGAGCTCAAATAAAGCTCTTGCTACAATATACTGTTAACACGTGGGGCTGATGATGCAGATGACACAGGAGGATGAATATTCTTAAGTCTTTTTATTGTAAAACATTGACTGGGTCATACAAAGCTGCTTTTTCCTTGAATGGGATGGAAAAATGCCCTGGGGGTCCCTGTGCTCAGTGCAGTGAGGATGTTGTCAGGAAGTCCAGGATCCAGTTGCAGTGGGAGGTGTTCAGGCTCAGCAGTCTCAGTTTTCCTATCTGGTGCTGAGCAATGGTGGGTGTTGAATGCTGAGCTGGAGTCTATGAACAACAATGGTGGTGATGGCAACATCCACTGAGCTCTTGGGACAATACACAAACTGCGGGGGGGGGGGTGTTAGTGAGGGTGGCAAAAGTGATTTTATGTGCCTCATGGCGAGCCTTTGATGGATGTGAGTGCGATGGGATGATATCTTTTGCATATTACTCACCACATACACAACCAGTCAAAAGTTTGGACACACCTTCTCATTCAACGATTTCCTTTGTTTTTATTATTGGCCACATTGTAGATTAATATTGAAAACATCACCTGTTGCTCTGATGGCTTTGCGCACTCTTGGAATTTTTCCCTCAGATTCATGAGGAATCGACCTGGAATGGTATTTAATATTTAATTAACAGGAGTTCTTCATCAAGAGTTCATTAGTGGAGTTTCTCTCCTTCTTAATGTGTTTGGGATCATCAGCTGTGAGTCGGGTTGGTCCACAGTGATCCTGTTCCACTACGGTTCTACTGCACATTATGTCAAGAACCACTGGACTCAGTAAAAAACAACAGTCCATCATTCCCTTATTACAGAACAGAGTCTGGGTTCTTAACTGCTTTTTTATCTACTCCATAATCCTATGTGTTCCTTCATTATTTTGTTTGTTTTCAATGTTGATCTACAATGTAGAAAATAATAAAAACAAAAACGTTTAAAGAGAAGGTGTGTCCAAACTTTTGACTGGTAGTGTATAATCAGATTTCACCAGGTAGAAGTGATGTGTGTTATTTTGCTAATTTAGATCTATACCCAGATGAATCTATCTTCCTTGGATTCATTAATGATTGTCACTTTGCTTCTTAGACTTCAAGAACATTCATGTCCTTTTATCATAATTTCAAAAATACATAAATATCATAAAAATAGATTCGGTGTGAAAAGACCTGATTAACTATTGCAAAAATGTTCAGCTTCTCAGGTTTTATCTTTGAAAGGCGCAAGTATACATAAAATAAAATAAAAATACATAAAATAATACAGAAAATAAATACAGAAAATAAAAGAATACATAGTAATTATTTAGTAATAGTAATACATAAAGTAAAATAAAATCTCAAATTAACAATAAAATCGTAATTCAAACATTTGTCTAATATCTTGTCTTATATCCAGACTTCAACCATGAACATGTAATTTAAAAAATATGAAAAATGTACCTGATTTAGTATCAAAAAATGTATTTAAGATATTTTTACACATCATATAGCTTGTGCTAAACACCTGTTCAGGTGCATTCCCTGGTTATCTTATGAGGCACCCATAGCCTTCGTCCAAGAGAATGTCCCATCAGATGGTACCTAACCTTCACTGAGTGTTTCGACCTTTAATCGGGACACTTTCCAGTTGGTGGGCTGGCAGTGGTGGCCGAGTCTCTGCCCATCTGCTCTTGGCTTCCAACTTCCCCCCTCTCGCCTACTTTATATCCAGCAAGAGGCTCGTTCTGCCTCCTCCCCCATCCTACATGCCGCTTGTTTCTGGCTCCTTTTGTCCAGGCCCAGAGCTGACAACAACCGCCATATTGATTTGACTGGAAAACCTCTGCAGCCAGTCTTCATGTGGAACAAGCCTGTCTGCTGCCTGTTGTCCTTACACTGCTGAACTACAGGGTTCACAGACTTTTTTCTTGCGTGCCTCTTCACATCCCTTCCCCCATGGCACTGTCAGCTCTATTTTCCTGTCTTGGGTTGACCACAGTACAATGTCTGGATGGAGCATTGCGTGTTTAACCTCAAGGTACTTCTGCCTCTTGTTCAACCCTAACCCTCATCTCCCAGGACCTGGATGTTTGGAGCATCTTTGGTCTTGAGAAAGGCCTGGCTTCCCTTCCCTTGAAAAAGCTGACAGGCTTATTCAGGACTAATGTAATGTTCCAGGAAAACGTCTGTATGAGAGATTGTTTAGGTGGTTGTTATGGAAATATATATATATATATTAGGGCTGTTAAAAATATCACGTTTACTATTTGCGTTAATTTATTTTCAATAATGCTTTAAAATAAATTGAACGCGCGATTAATTTGAAAATTAAATGCCCCTCTGCATTACAGTACCACACAATCAGTGGGGGCAGTATTGCGCTACGTCCGAGACCAATTCATCTGGCCAATGCTGCTTAGTCAAGCTAGCGATGGAAGATAAAAACACACCGAGACCCCCTCCCTCTCGAGGGACTTTGGTTGGGCTTTGTCCCCCATCCCCGGGTACCGGTCCGCGGGCTGCACAGAAAAAAAATGCGTGCATGTGACCCGTATTATGTTGTTGACTGGTTATGAAAGTGCTGTTAATAAAGCTGCGAGTACACACTGGATTTATGTTTATTATTGTATTTTAAACATACCCCATTATTATATTTTTTAAATATCCCCATTTTGTGCGTATCATTTATTTGTATAAATACGTATATTTATCTGCCACTCCTTAAAGGCCGGGCCGTGAA
>JBBPCW010000133.1:16921936-16940581 GCA_037974425.1 Phenacogrammus interruptus
ACATTTTATTTATTTAAATTTGTAAAGAAATTTTATGAAAAAAAAAGCTTTATATTAAAGAAAATTAGATTTTTGTTCGTGTTTGCTGTAGAGTTGCCACTATCATATGTCACTATTATAAAAGTAACCAGTAAACAGGGAAAGTAACTACTATGGTACATTAAAGTTGAAACCCAGCGGCTCTAATTTTCTGTTATCTGGGGAAAAAATCGGTATCGGAAAAATCAATATCGGCCGATCACACTTACAAAAAAAAAAAATCGGTAATCGGAATCGGCCAAGAAAATTGCAATCGGTGCATCCCTAGTATATATGGTAGAAATTACATTAAAAACTTACTTAAAATGCCATGTGTGCAACATGAAGTTTATACTGCTCACAATCAGTGAGAACCACATGCACACACACAGGCTCATCAACACCAGCACTCCTCCAGCTGTGTCCTCGTTTTCAATCGTGGAGCATCTGTCTGCATGTGCTGAGCCCAGACAAACATCCAATCATTCTAGCCTTCCTCCATCACTCTCCTTATGCACTGTGACTGAATTCACATCCTTTCTTCATTCCTCAGACCCTTCGAAAGCCTCTTTCACTTTCATGGCTGTACACGCACATGACTGGGCACAAAACCCATCCTCGTGACCGTTTCAGTTTTGTGATTTCTCAACATCGAGCCATCCAGTGAGCCACTCACCATTTTAGAGTTTAAAACTGCCACCTTGGTCTACCTCTGATGTTACAAAACAACTGTGCTAAGACTGGAAAAGCTCTTCAAAGTGCAGAAATTAATTTGCACATCCAGTTCACACGTACAGTTTGGTGTGTCTAATTACAGCCTAGTCCATGCACCTTCAGTGCTTATCCTTAAACTACACAATTGGTCTTACATAGTGGTGCTCAAATAGGGTAACACTAATCAGACTAATAAAGTATTTATACCAGTACAGAATGACCGGTTCTCTGACTAACTGTAAAAAGGTCAGTTTTAAACTAAAGTGGCCCCTTACAGTAAGGCGTAAACAGCACACAGTGTGAACAGTGTGAAATTCTTTCTCTGCATTTAACCTACTCACCAAGTGAAGCAGTAGGCAGCGAGGAACACAGCGCCCATGAAGTAGAGTGTGAGGGCAGTACCTCAGTGGTGCCACAGGGATTTAAATCCACGACCTTCTGATCACAGGGGCAACCCCCTAATCACTAGCTTCTCATGTAACACCCTATGTGGGGCTCGAACCCACGACCCTGAGGCCGACTGACCTAGTCGGGCATATAAGTGGTCTTTAACAGCAGTTCTCAAATAGGGTAACACTATTTTTTGCTGTTGATAGTTTACCTACTAATGACAGAGCCTATTAAAATAATACCAACCATTTACTTTGCATCCCATTGCACTAGGTATGACAGCCATGATAGCCATAGACCACAGATTATTTAAATGAGGTTTGTTTTTAATATACATATTAATATACACAAACACGCTAAGACCAGGAAGACTATGCACAGGATACCAAATTTCCAATCATCTTGGCCCAGCTCATGAAATAAGACTGAATGTAATGAGCTAATACATTCTGCACATTCATTTGAACAAGATGTTCTGGCTTCCCCTCTATGTCAAATAAGCACTGTGGTAACAGCATCCTGTTATCTGAAACCATCTGACAAACACACAAAACCTTCTCTGCTGTTTAAAAGGGCAGTATGTAAACAAACAATATGACTGACTGGGTCTGGTGCCTGATAATCTAGATAATAAATTAAAATATGAGTGGATGTGTACCCTTGTTGTCTATTGGGTCATTGTGGTATTCTGTGATACACTGACTTCTTAAAAACTTAACATAACCACTAAAACCTGATTTAATTTAGGGGCTCTCACACCAGCCACCTGCTGGAACATTCCTAACATCATTGTGAGACTGCTGAAGAAAAGAAGTGTGAGTTTGCCGTGCTACAAGGGTGGTCTGAACTTTCAGTTTTGGATTAGCAGAACAATGCTCAAAATGTAAGTGAAAGGTGGAGGAAGAAATGTAAGAAGGAAAATGGAAGTAAAAAATCCAGTATTACTGTAAAGTAAAAAAAATCATGTTCACTTTAAAACGATCTCTTGCCCTTAAATGCTAACGTTCAGAATCATTTTTCCTCAGTTCAGGAAAGAGCGTGAATAAGAAAGAAATTTGGTGGTTTGCTAAATTAACCATAACCCTGATTATATCCATGTCCAAGGTCGACAGGATTATGTTGTCATATTACACAGAGATTTATTTGAGATTCAGCACTCATGACTACAATTCCTACGTTTATGAACTATTATTATGTGCAATAGTCTTAACATTATGTTAACATTACAGATCTCTATTACACACAATAACAGACTTAAAACTACTCTGTGTTATTAGTAATTCACTTAACTGTAAGATTAATATCTATAGTATTTAATATCCAGCGTAGTGTATTTGATATTAAAGGTTTTCTACAAATTTTATTGACATTCATAAAAATGTTTTCCAGGATTTCCAGTTTTTTTATTCTGATCATTACAATCTGTGTTATTAGGAATTCACTAAACTGCAAGTTACTTATCTATAGCATTTATACCTATATGATAATGTTTCTCAATGCAGTCATGATATATGCAATTATTTAAGGGATCAATTACGTTTTCTGATTCTGCTGACTACCGTCTGTGTTATTTTTTAATTCAATGTAAAATACTTATTTATTTAAGAAAATACCCAGCACCTGTGTATATATCGATGTATTTCATATTGATGCTTTTCTACAGATTTTTTAAATTACTTTAGGCTTTATATTTTATATAATTATTGTCACTATATGTCCGTGCAGTCATAATACATGTCATTTCTTAAGGGATCAATTAAGATTTGATTTTAATATATATTGAACAGACATGCAGACTATACGTGTATATATATGTCTAAAAAATCTGCTGTTGTGTTACACGAGAGCCAAGCAGGAAGACAGGACGTTTCGTGAGCAAGCCGGCTGGATTTAGAGACCTTAATCTGTGTTCTGTAGAAGAGCAGTACACACACGATCCATGTTGGTGCTCAGTGCTAATCCCAGCCTTAGCACACATGCTACCTCCAGCTAGAGTGACAGATTAGAGTCTCTGTCGTTACTCCCTATTTCGGTTCTATCATCTTACCTTCAAAAACAGAGGCGTAAACTCGTCCAGGAACCTGGAGTCCTCTTTTGAACCAGTTTTTAAGATGTTTTCTGTGTTCCAGGTGAATGTGTTGAGCTCCTCTTCTCCTCTCCTGGTTCTGGGACGAATCAAGCACTGACGTCGGACGCGCGTGCCGTGAGGTAACCAAGCTACTGACGCCCCCCTCCTAAACGGCCAATCAACGTGCAGAATTCCTCGCATAATTTAAATATTATTAAAACAGTTTTTACATATTGATGTGACTGAAATAAAACGTTAAATAGAATAAAAAGAATAAATAAATACATTAAAAAATACACCCCAGTCAATGGATTCAATAATATTAGACAAAAACGCGTGGTGTATGTGATTAAAGTAATTTTAATATACAATAATTATAATATAGTATAATATAATTAATATTAATACTATTAAATGTATTGCTATGCTGAAGCATTAAGATTGTCCTTTGGAAGTAAGGGGCTCTGCAAATTCATAGAGACAGATTGCCGAGTGTAGCCGGTGTCATTCTAATTTCAGGATGGTTTGGTAGTAAAGCAAACACGGTCCAAACAGCATTACAAGAGGTCACTGCATAATAAGCAAAGCTCTTTTAGTTATGTGCATTTTCTTTGATGCACATTTATTTAATTATGCTAATGTATTTATTCTACAAACAACCACATTAATCACTAAAAATGTAATTGCTGGATTCACTTTGTATACCTTGGTATCAAATTGTATATCAAGGTTCAAGGTTACTTTATTGTCATCAGCAGCTGTGTACATGTACATAGTGTGATGAGACGTTTCTCCATGGATCCTGGTGCAACATTTAGCAATTTATAACATTAAACAGAGTGCAAGTTAGACAACAGACAAACAATAATTAAACAAATGCAATGGTAACAGTATAGCCTTATAATTGATTAGTATTGTACCAGTTGTATGACTATTGCACATTTGATATATGATACGTGTTTTATACACAGTTTGCTGCCTTGTGGTTTTAGTTAGGCCTGTATGGGTGATTTGATTTACATTCTCTCAAAATCTCGCTGGGCACTAATGAAAAATTGCATTCGGCTAAATCCGGAGTATTTGCGTCATGAAGTGATGCTGTTGATCGGTGTGTGTTAATGGTCAATAAAAAAATAATAAGTGTATTATGTAAAGACAACATACGCGATTATAAGTTATATGGACAAATGTATTTGGACATCTGACCTTTTCACCAACAGGGTCAGATTTCCAAAAAAAACGGTGCGTCCAAAAACTTTTGTCCATACAGTGCATGAAGGATAATGAAACGCCTGCATCCTAAAATGAGGGATTTCAAAACTCCAGAAAAGGGGTGAACTAGGAGTACCTGGCAACAACTGAATTCTCGTTTGCCACAAGTTCCCGCGAGGCTACACATCCTACGGCCCTGCTCGCCTGTACTGCAAGCAGCTGTGGAGCAGTGACTCTTTCAGGTAAAATATAGTGATTTAGATTAAAAAAGTGATTTATTTTGTAAACGAGGGACTTCGTTGTTGTTCACGACCAGTTCATCAGTCGGCAGTGTTCAGTAGGTCCAGCTAGATTCCCGTTTTGTCCTACGTTACTGTGTTTTTAGGCTCCAGTGTTTTGGTTTTTCTGCAGGCCTGAATAATTTAAACTCTGATTTACAGATCAACATCAATCTTATTTTTCATTGCATCTCTCTAAACTCTAAAAACTTTTGTTTAATCATGTGTTTGATCATGTATATATGTATATATTTTTATATTGTGTTCACTAGATGTTGTTTATTTCTCTTTTTATTTTTCAAGACACTTCATGATGAGTTATGCTGAAAAGCCAGAGGACATAACTCGAGAGGAGTGGATGGAGAAACTCAATAATGTTCACATTCAGCGCGCAGACATGAATCGACTCATCATGAATTACCTAGTGACAGGTACAAAGTGCTGTTTAAATTTTTTTTTTATATTTACTGCATGAAGTATGAATATATTTTACAACACACAAATCAATATACAGTAAACAAATATAAACATCTGTCTTTCACCAAATATTATCCATTAAAAAGAACCAATCTAATGTAGTGCATATAATGGATTATTCTCTCATTGAGAATTGTTTTGAGATTTTAGTATAAAATTATTTAATCTTGTTACACTGTTTTGGCTCGCCTCAAAAACAGGTGCTCTGAGTCACACTTGTATGTATGTGTTTGTCCAGAGGGTTTTAAGGAAGCAGCAGAGAAATTTAGGCTGGAATCTGGTATTGAGCCGAGTGTGGACCTGGACTCCCTTGACGAGAGGATAAAGATAAGGGAGATGATTCTGAAAGGACAGATTCAGGAGGCCATCGCACTGATCAACAGCCTGCACCCAGAACTGCTAGACACCAACCGCTACCTTTACTTCCACCTTCAGGTAAATAAATCTTGTACATGTGATTAAGAACTTCTGAAATAATCTAAACCCCATTTCTTTTCTGATGAGTGTCTCATGCTCACATTGTGCACACATTCATGCAAGTTTAAATACTGTCATTTGCTCATTTCCACACCAGCAAACACCAGGTTAGATTTTTGTATGATGTAACTCCCTCTGTTCCGACTGTAGCAGCAGCACCTGATCGAGTTGATCCGTCTGCGAGAGACTGAGGCGGCGCTGGAATTTGCGCAGACGCAGCTAGCGGAGCAGGGCGAGGAGAGTCGAGAGTGCCTGACTGAGATGGAACGCACCCTGGCACTGTTAGCGTTCGACAACCCAGAGGAGTCACCTTTTGGGGATCTCCTCAATATGATGCAGAGACAAAAGGTAGGGAATTCCTTAACATGGAGAAGAGCTACTTTGCTTCATCTCTACTATTGAACAGATGTCACTAGCTGGTATATTTGAGAAGAGTTTGGTTTGATCAGAGCATATCTAAATAAGCCTGTGAAGTCTGCAGTACTGAGAAAAATGGGAATTTGGGGGACAAAATGTAGTCAGTGTTTTTGTTTGATTTAGTGCATCAGTGAAGACTTCTTTGGTGACTGATTCTTGTTGCGCTGGAGCAATCAGGCTATCATATCTAACAAGTAATGTAAGTGTTGGTGTGCAAAATTAACACCATGAGTTGCAAAAAACCAATGGTAGTAGCAGCTTTTTTAAAAACTGACATGTGCCACAACTTATCAGAATCCACTTCAGTCTATTTCAGATCATTTAACAGCAAGGTTTGAGGTATATGATGAATTAGTGATGCAGGCTCTGATAGTAATTGATGGGGTATATGTTTTCATTGATTAGTAGCGTCTTTAGGCTTGTAGCTCCGGTCCATGACCAGTGAAGCAAATTCCAGATTGAAAACATCAGCTAAATTTTGTCACTTTGGCAACTTAGTTCAATGAAAATCACTTCAGTGACAAGTGCTTTCCATGGCCTTAGGTCACTCTGACTCACCGCTTGTTTTGTGAATAGGTATGGAGTGAGGTAAACCAAGCCGTGCTGGACTATGAGAACAGAGAGTCCACACCTAAATTGGCGAAACTCCTGAAGCTGCTTCTGTGGGCTCAGAATGAACTGGACCAGAAGAAAGTCAAATACCCTAAAATGACTGATCTCAGCAAGGGCACCATCGAGGACCCCAAGTGAAAAGTGACGTGAGAGTGGCTCACTGCCACCACCTGTGTGGGAAACAATACGGACATCTTCCCTCCCCTTTCACTATTTATACTCAGTCAATGACTGACACCTTAAATATACTTTTTTTTTTTCTGTTTAGCATAATTGTTATTGCTTATCAGAGACTTTTGCATTAATTGCGTTGTGCAGATGGAAATGTTTGAATTTAAAAGTTATTTATGGCCAAAACAAGAACACTTTTTAATGCAGAGAAACTTATACGATTTTGTTACTTCTATATTTGACTTGGTGAACTGAATTGAATTTTAGCCATTGTGTTTTGCAGAGGATTACTTTTGTGTCTATTTTTTTGTCGTTTTTGTTCAGAAATTATCTATAGTGGTCGAAGCTGTATGAACAGGTTTGGATGTAGATTAAGACTAGGTCTGGACTCAAGACTCGGACATCTTGAAATGGCGCGGTTTGAGCTTAAGACAAAACTCTTTGGGCTTGTTTACCTCAGGTTCTGAGGATCGATGCCCACTGGATTGTGAAGAATTGTACACATCTGAGTTTCATGAGGATGGAGGACTGGTTGTGTGCTGATGGAACTGTATGGAAACTTCATTTGCAGTGAAGAACATTGCGCAGAGACCTTTTTTGTAAATCTGGGAGTGCAAGGACTGATCATATGCTCTGTAAAGATGTCATTGCTTTATAATGTTTTTTTTTCTACCGTTGCATCTTAATGTAGTTAACCTGCTAACACCATCATACTCGATAATGTGATTTTATCGACATTGTGATTCATAGAAAATGCAGAGTGAAATTGGCCAGTTTTTGGAGTCTGATGCTTTACAGAGGTATTAAATGATTTTTTTGAAGATCTTGTGCATCTAAATTATTGTGTGTGATCTACTGTAGAGCAGCTCGCTGGATGCTACGATCATGAGCTAGACTTAAATATTGAACTCGGGTGGCCACTACTTCCAGTGAAGGGCAATCTTAATTCTTCAGCATACCACAACATTTTGGACAACACCATGTTTCCAATTCTGAGGACACAGTTTGGGGAAGGACTTTTCTATTCCAGCATGACTGTGTCCCAGTGCAGAAAGCAAGGTACATGGTTGGATTAGCTCGGCTTGGAAGAACTTAAGTGGTCTGCACAGAGCCCTGACCTCAACCCCATACAACACCTTTGGGATGAACTGGTACAGGCCTCAGTCAACATCAGTTCCTGACGTCATAAATGCTCTACAGAATGCATAGGGCACAAATTCCTACAGAAACTCCAAAATCTTTTGGAAAACCTTTATAGAAGAGTGGAAGCTGTTATAGCTGCAAAGGGGGTTCAACTCGGTATTAAAGTCTATATATTATAATGCAATGTCTTTAAAGTTACCTAATTGTTTGATGGTCAGGCGTCCCAATACTTTTGTCCAGATAGAGTAGGTTATTAAAATAGTGAAGGTGAGGGCGCCAGCAGTGCATTACATAATGTCGGACTGCTGTTGTGCTTCTTACGTCCACACACAACCTCCAGACACGTGGAGAACAGCAGAAACCAATCCAGCTCCTTCATCCATGGCTGGAGAACCCTGTTTTATTTATTTTGGGACTTAAAGTGAGCAATAACATTCCTGCTGTGCATCTTTAAGGATGCTGCCCCGTAATTAGCATAGCATCTCATTTCGTCAACGCTCGCTTTCTCCGTTTATAAGTGGCCTTTCTGGCCTCAAATAAGTCCATTCTTCGTCTCGGGTGCTTCTTTACTGATGTGCCTTCAATCTATAACCCCGAAATATAAGATATTTGTTACAATAGGAGTTATTTGGGCCGTAGTTGTACTTTGTTTTGGTCGAAAGAGGCTGAGTCACCTTACTTCCTGAGTTAGCCTAGTGTCGGTTTGGAGGAACTGCGTGGCTGTGAAAAAAAAGAGAAAGAGAACCTGACACGTGGATTACCATCACTTGGAGAAGCAGGAAAGGCTTGAATTTCTTTCATAAACCGAGCAGTGAGCCTCTTCAACCTGGGTTTTGGGTCCAGGATTGAATGAACAGAGCCTCGTAGCTGCGGAGGAGGAGATGCTGGAGAGAGAAAAGAGCTACTTTTCTATCTTTTTGCGTCTTTTTGTGTCTTTTTGCCTGTCACGCTTCTGCAAGCAAGCCTCTCCTACAAAGACAGTCCGACAAACGACGTGGTCCTCTGCTCGTTGAATGGCAATTCTACAAAAGCATGGGAAAAACCCAAGTGCAGACCTGGCAAGTGATAAAGACAGCCCAGCAGAACACTTCGTACCAGTTGGAGCTCAAAAAAAGTGGGCAGACTCTAGTCCTAACTGGTCAAGGTGAGTGTTTGATGACTGTCTCTATTTTTCAGAGGACAATTCAGAATTTACATCATCATCGACTGTCAGACTGTCCCTGCATGGCACATTTTAATCTTTTCTCTTTGTGACTGCTGAAGATCTGAGCCGCGAAAGAAGGGTTCATCTAACTGTATAGTTTAAATTTAGCCTCCCCTTAACTCTTCTTTGAGGTACAAGCTCATATAAGTGCAATTTTTTTTATCCTTATGCAATACTGAGTGTTTAACTAGCTACACAAGTTTTTCAGTTAAAGTCATTTGACCTGATCAGATGTCTCTCATGTAATGAACCATGAAGGACAAACTCTCGCTGATGTTTTATCAGTCTTACACTTTTTCAGACGTGAGACACTTCCGCTTTTACAGTAGCCTCGACCCCCAGAGTGTCAGCATTTCACATTTTAGTGGTTTCTCTTTGTCACTTATGAATTTAGGAAGATGTGAACCATGCAGGGCCAGCTCTGGATGGTGATCCTATAACTGTATGTTCACCTCTAACTGTGAAACTTATATAAACAGAAAAGCCTTCCCTTAAACCGTCAAATGAGAATGTACTGAGAATGTTTAACTATCTACACAAGTTTTTCAGTTAAAGATATTTATCCTGATCAGATGTCCGTCAGGTGATCAGCAAGTCTGAACCATGTAGGACAAACACTAGATTCATCTAACTGCAAAGTTATATTAAAAGAACAGCCTCCCCTTGAACTGTCAAATGAGATTCAAGCTTATATAAGCTTGACATTTTTCCTCCTCCTGGCCAATACTGTGAATGTTTGACAGTTTCTTTTGTCTCCCACGTCAACAAGCTTTCAAGTAACATCAGTTAACCATATCAGGTGTCTGTCAGGAGATCCTTCTGAACTTTTTTGTCCCAAGCTTTAAAACAAGTTGAGGCTACGTTTTGATTTTTCAGACCACATAAGGTTTTTCAGAACGATAAGGTTTTTTATATCCGATGTTTTGGATTGTGTCATTTTGTGAGTGATCATCATATGCTGGATTTAGGTCTCTTTGGCATTTAGTCATCAGGGTTTGAGGCTTGTGGTTTGTAGATGGAGGGTCATTCTTTCTTGTATGATGCTATTTCTGTGTCAGAATCTGACAAGCAGCTCATTCAAATACTAACCAAAAGCTGAAAGCTGTGCACTCTTGTTGGGAAAATAACTTTTTAACATATAATCTTTATCTGCAGCTAGCTGTAGTCCAGTTCAGTAATATATAGTGAAAGTTACCTGTATTCACTCACAGTGGTGTTTATAGTGCTTTATCTTTACCTCCTTTATCTCCTGACAGGCCTGTAGCCCGGGTATGGACGGTGGTGCTGTTACTGGGCACATGCCTGCTGTACTGCGCTCGCGTGGCCATGCCGATCTGCGCCGTGAGCATGGCAGAGCGCTTTGGATGGTCGAAGAGGGAGTCGGGCATGGTGCTGGGCAGCTTCTTCTGGGGCTACTGCTTCACTCAGGTTCTCGGCGGCTACGTCAGTGACAGGTCAGCGCAGTGCTAAATTAAAAGGGTGTGCCGACGTTTGTCACTTGTCTAGTCTTGGCTCAAAGGCTGGACCCATTTCTCCTGCATTAGTAATGTCTGAAGAGAAACAAGTTGGGATGGTAATTTTAACACGGCCTCACTCCTGAGGGCAGGGTATGGGCAAAAGGTGTGTCCCAGTAACGGCAACTGGCTCTTCTGAGTGCTTTGCATAAACACATAAAGAGCAGGATGTAGGCGCGTGACAGGCTGACCATGTTCTAATGTATTTTTACAAAAAGAAGCAAAAAAAGTCGAAGTAATAGTAGTGGGAAAAGCTTTTGGAATGAATGGAAATGCTTGTGCAGCCTTGACAAACTGTCATAGGTCAGTTGAGTTTCTGGATGTTGTTGCTGTTTATTATTTTTTCGCAATGGCCGAAGGAAAAGGAGTGAAATCGAACGAAAATTAGAACTGTATTCCATTGATCTGAACAAGCTTGGTGCCTGCCAGCTAGACAGCTGGCTGCACAGGAGAGCAATACAAAATGATTGGTTGATTACTTATCTAGACCTTGCCAAGGCTGTGTAAACAAAGATGAGCTTCCACTGCTTTAAGCAAACACATCTGAACATGTCATGTTCCCTTTTTCCTGGTTCAGTGTTAAGAGTGAGTCATTCTTAAGGCCTATTCATCAGCTCAGCCTTCATTTTTTTGTGATAAGATGCTACAAAACAGGAATTAACCTATTTTTTAGACATATATTTATTGGATTTTGTATTTATAACCATCCATACAGTAAAGAAAATAATAATAATACTTAATAATACTTAAAAGGACAAAACCAAAAAATGAAATCAGACATTTTTTCTACTGATACTAATTCTGTTGTCTGAACTCAGGGTATCTGTTGATATAGCAATTTGAAACCAGTGACCTACTAAGTGTCTAATGTTTTGTAACAAAGATTTCCTATATTGTTCATAAGTTAACACATCATCTACTGTTGCTATTTATTTGTTTAACAAAGAGCTTAACAAAGAAAAAAGAGCATAAATGTAGTTTTGTTCTATAAAACAAATTGAACAGACCCCAGTTTAGCGATATATTTTCTAATATGTGTAAATCTAGCCAATAAGTGTTGATTGAAGTGTGTTATTTATGGAATATATGCACTTATATCCAAACTAAACATGCAGTTTGATGAGTCATTTGCATGTGACTGTAGTAGAGGCTAATTTACAGTAACAGAGACGGTCATGTGTGCATGTTTGCAGTTGTTTTTGAAGGTTTATTAAAAACACAATGACTGTGAATGTGGATCTGTACTGTGTGACTGATGTGATTTGTTTAATACGGTTTGTTTATTGCTATAAGGGTACAGTGAGCATGTAGCTTTCATTCCTCGTCTAAATATAAATCTCCAGAGCCACCTAAATCCAGTCTCTCAGAAGTCGTCTGGGTGAACTGCCCTAATGGTTCGTTTGTGTTGTTTTCGTTCAGGGTTGGAGGAGAAAAAGTGATGTTGCTGTCAGCCGCAGCGTGGGGAGCCATGACAGCGTTCACACCAATCCTGGCTCATTTCTGCTCACAGCCCATCGTCTCCATGACCATCTCCCGGTTTCTTATGGGCCTCCTTCAGGGTGAGTGTGTGTGTGTGGGGGGGGTTTAGGGGGGGGGGTTTAGGGGGGGGGCAGATGCCTGCGTCTCTCAGCATGCCACCCAGCTGCACAGCTGACATCTGCTATGCTGTTAATAGAGTCCTCTTTATTCTCCTGCGAACTTCCTAGCACATCAGCGCCAGTGAAGCTCAGTTGTTTTGAAGTGTACCCAGAGGAACAATGCTTGGAGTTATGATGTATTTTATCAGAAAAACAGCCCTGAAAACAATGCAGTCTTGTCCAGGGTTTGTTTAGAGTCTTCTGAATTTTTTGAAGATCTATAAAGATCGAAGCTGCCTCTAATTGCGAAAGATTGTTTCCAGATTTTCAACAAATAGCTTAAGCTTCCCCCTGCAAATAAAAACTGGGTACCTCCGAGGAGGCTGTTCGTGGAGAGCTAACAAGTGATCTGGCCTTTCTCTTTTCTCTGGAGAGTTGAGATTGCTGTGGGAGGTCAGTCTTTAGAGGTCTCTGATGTAATCAGACATTGGCCCAGTTACCACCACCATATGCCTTTCCTTTTGTGGGCACGAGGAGTAGCTAGCTAATTGCTCTAAGTTCGAAAACTTCAGCAAAGTCCCAAACTCCTAAGTCAAAGAGAGTCAAAGAGATGCGATGTTGCTGGTTTTTATTCAAGGTCTCAGTTGTGGCCCGTGGGAGCTGCTTCATCTCCAGTCCGACGCTCGCTCTTTCCAACTGGGCACTTACATGATGTTTTATACACCTTTAGGATTTAAGCACCCTCCCTTTATCACAACCCACTGATCGATTTCCTACCAGTAGTGAAAACTGGGAGTTTCATTACTTGATTTGCTTAGAACCACCTGCTAGCATCATCCAAATAACTTCAATTCCCTTATTATCTTAGCTACGTCACACCTATAGAAAAATAAAGTGTCTCCTTCACCTGATTTGCTTATTCCTCCCTCATTGTTTCAGCCAATAATTACAGATTAGGTCACTTTCTGATTCCTATTTCAGTGACGCCTCCAGTCGCCTGTTGACCAATTAAATTTTATCATTAATCTGCCGATCTCCCCCTCTTCTGGCATGCTCAGTCTGGACACCTGCATTCTTATCTGATCTTTGCGGCCATTTTACACTTGTAAGCTACAGCCGTCTTCTTTTTAAGGGCCTGTGTCCTGAGAGTTCACTTGAGTTCAACCTGGGCACCTGGCTGTGGCCCTCCCTTCTCCTATCCAGCTTCTGAGGGAGATAGTTCACTGAATTCAAACTGCTTGTACAGGGGTTTCTGGTCAGATATGAGTTTTAAACTTTAACTGCGGAGGATTTTATGTTAAGACCCATATAATTATGCCAAGCCAATCATCATTGATCAGTAAAATACGTCTTCACTTTCAGGTGTTTCTGTGTTGTGCATTTGCTGCTATGACTCCGGTCTGATAGATGGTTATTGTCAGGGAGCGACTGTACCATCTGGGCTTGTCTTTTTGTCCAGATGTTTCTGTAAAGACCTAATTTACTGTCTTTTCCTCAGGTGTGCATTACCCATCTCTGGCTAGTCTGTGCTCGCAGAAGGTGGTGGAGAGTGAGCGAGGCTTCCTCATGAGTACTGTAGGAAGTGGCTCATATCTGGGGTGAGTGGCTGTATTTCTGCATTTGTGAGATGTTCAAAAGATGAGTTTGGGCAAAGTTTCCTCCTTGCTTTAAAGGTGTGAAAGGGAAGCTTATGGAAAACTCAAGCTTCAAAGGAATAGAAGAAACTACTTTCATCTTCCCCCACCATTTATTGATGTGTACAATGCATTTCCTCCATGTGGGTGTGAGATGTAGTAGCATATAGTCTGACTGCTTTTACTCTAATCAAGAGACTTGCAATGGAATGTAAGTGTAATTAGTTTTTTATGGGAAAAGATGAGTTGGGTTAAGTTTCCTCCTTGCTGTAAACATGGGACGTCATTGAAGACCTATTGTCTGGAGTTTTGTTCTAGACGCTAATGGAACCTTGTACCACCTCATCATAGTCTCGTGTATGAGTTGATTGTATGGTTATAACACTGAGACACCTTGTTATTTACAAACCTGGGACAAAGGCTGTTGTATAGAACAGTAGTAAGACTCATCATCAAGCCTGTGTTTTGTCTGTATTGTCCAATTTGCAGATAACACTCTCCTACACCGTCAGAACTTACTTTAGTAACTCCTACTTAAGATTATTTAACAACCTGAATCAATTTGAGGTGAATGTGTGATGGCTTTGCACAGTGTTACCCTGAGATCGGTAAGCTTGCGTTACTTTTTAGTTTCATTAGTTTGCATCACCAGCTCAAAACTAAAGAAGCAAACCTCAGACGTCGAATGTGTCTTGACTGGCTGAGCACATTTGGGGTTGGAGGGAAAATGTGGAGTTGTTTTCCGACTGTTTCTAAAATTGAGCCTCTACATGCAGGACGCTGGTAATCGGAGGAGTGGGCTCGCTCATGCTGGACATGTACGGCTGGGAGAGTGTATTCTACATCTCGGGCCTCCTATCCGTGCTGTGGGCATACTGCATGTGGAAGTACCTGCTCAAGGGAGAAGGTGAGGGAGCGCCTGGTTCAGAGCTCTGGATATGTTTTTCATGCTGCAGCTCAAAACACTGCACCTCTCTTCACAAGCTTTGAACACTCTGATGCAGGGCGTTGGAATTTTATGTTCAGAAAGAATTCTTAATATTTAATCAGAGCAGCTCTTGTTTTTTTTTTCTAAAGCACCTTCAGAAGTCTCTCCTTCATCCTGCCTCTTGATAAACAAGCGAAAAATGAGATTATGATTACACTTGTGGTAATTTCTCCTTGTGCATTATTTAAAAGTGCTTTTCTACTGCTTAACCTTACATAAACCAACCCACCTCTACATTTATAGAGGACTCCAACAAGCACAAGTCGTCATTAAGACTCTTTTTTGCACCAATAAATGATGCTTGTTGGCATGTGTTATAAATATGTATGTAGTTTTTTGTCAGACAAGGTTTATGTACATGCCATTTAGGCTTATGAATATTGGTCCTTAGTGAAATATTACAGAAATTCTGGTGCTGTTGCCTGTTTGGTAGCCAGCACTGCGCTGCATTACAGCTGATTAGGAAAATTGGACCAATTCTGGACCACAGATGCGGTGACTTTTTGCTTCACTAGTTTATCAGTTAGGCCTCGTTCAAACGGACGTCTGAACCAGGGGTTTTTCTGGCGTTTGTGAAGCGTATTGAACGCCGCCCGTTTTTCTGCTCATTGAAGCAAATCAAAGCGTCCACACGGGCGTTCAGCCTAACGCCAGTTGAACGCCTTGCTGACGTCGATCAAGCGTCGCTACAAAACGTCTATGGCGTTCAGAGCGCGTTCATTTCAAACATCCGTGTGGACGAGGCCTTAGAGTGTGAGAGGCCTGATCTCCTTGCCCCCAAATCAATGAAGGAAACGGTGCACATTGCCAAAGTAAAAGTTGTAGAAACCCCAAGCCCTTGCTGCTAATACCAGAAAATGTGTCAAACAAAGGAACAGAATCATATTTCTTTACCAATTTCTATACCTTCTTTAATCTCAGCATGTAGTCTGACTGCTTTTACTCCAGTGGTGAGACGTGCAGTAGTATGTAAGTGTAATCAATTATTTATGGAAATTAAAAAATTAATTTAGTTCATCAATGTTTAAAAGCCTG
Source organism: Phenacogrammus interruptus (assembly GCA_037974425.1). Taxonomy (NCBI): domain Eukaryota; kingdom Metazoa; phylum Chordata; class Actinopteri; order Characiformes; family Alestidae; genus Phenacogrammus; species Phenacogrammus interruptus. The sequence goes on from JBBPCW010000133.1 coordinate 16,937,866, forward strand.
GTCTTTTCATTGCTGCGAGGGAAAACGTCATCGCAATCCAAACTGATGGTGTTTTGTCGCCTACAACTGCTGTAATGACGCGTTGAAGTAGATAGAATTCCCAAACACTGGTCCTTCTGCTTTATGCATGCAAGATAATCTTGATTCTGTGACCGTGGCTGTTATCTCTAAAGTAAACAAAAGGGTGACTTTAATCTTTTCCATTGTTACTTTATCTCCTGATGGTGCAGAGTGTTGACAGTGCTTGAAGTACTTGTGTATAGTAAACACTTGTAGGTGTGTAGATGACCTCGGGCATGTGTGTCCTCATAGTGGTTCTGGTGTGAGTATTCTTTGTCTGATTTGTTGGATTAGGCAGTGAATATAGAACACAGCATGTTGAGCAGGTGTATTTATTTTTATTAGGGCTGGGCACATTAACGCCGAAATTATTTTATCGCTTGTTAAAGTTTTGTGTTTGTGTTCATGAGTACACACAGCGAGCTCAAGGCTGGTTTTCCCAGGGGTCAGGTGTCACACAACACTGCATTTGGAGTTGGTCCCCTTTACAGTTGCTGTAATGGTTGCGCACCCCATCTTCCCCCATGATATTCTTGATTTCTGAAGAAACTTATGTCTAGAAACTTATTTCTTATGATTGATAATACAAATGCCCACAAGTCAACATACACTATATGGACAAAAGTAATGGGACATCTGACATTACACCAACAGGGACTTTAATGACACTGCATTCAGATACAGTAAGCCCCCGTTATTCACGGGGGTTATGTTACACAAGCACCCGCGTATAATGAAAAAACGTGTTGTGTTTTGCTCAAAAAATGCCTTTTTTAAAAGTGTAAACCCTAAATATGCCCCCAGATGTGCTCCCAGAACACTTTAATTTCATTTTAAACAGTTTAATACATTACCCTTAACGAAAATGTAAAGATAAACCCGAGGTTTAAATACGGAAAAGTCACAAAGAGAGAGGCAGAGAGAGAGAGTAAGAGAGAGCAAGAGAGAGAGAGACAATCCATGCGCTCCAGAACGAGAGAGCAAGAGAGAGAGATACAGAGAGAGAGAGATGCGTGCTCCGGAAATATCGAGAGAGAGAGAGAGAGACGCGCTCCGGAAATATCACGAACGAGAGAGAGACCGAGAGAGAGCGCGCGCACGAGAGAGAGAGAGAGAGACGCTCACTCCGGAAAAGTCACGAACGAGAGAGAGAGAGAGAGAGCGCGAGAGAGAGAGAGACAGGTGCTCCGGAAAAGTCACAAACTAGAGAGAGAGACAGATATAGAGCGCACTCGTGAAAGAGAGAGAGAGATAGATACAGAGCAAGAGAGGGAGTAAGAGAGAGCCCTATGGCCATGCACGGGGAGCCAGAAGAACTAAAATGAGTTCTAAAAAAAAAAAGCATATTGGCACGAAAAAAGCAACAAAAAAAAAAAGTTTCTTTTTGTTGTGGCTCCCTGTGGCTTTGGAAAATAAATAATAATTTAACACTAGAATGGCGGCTAAATGGCTATACCTATAGCGGCTGCGTGCGTCAATTGCCGCAGTGCCCAGTTTTGCACAAGATGCTTTCTGATGGGATGCTGCTAGGGTTTGTTCAGGTGTTTAGTCCTGCAGCTGCCAGCACACATCCACACAAGCTGCAGCCAGCAGACACAGCTAGTGTCCAGTGGACTTTGGCCCCTGAACCCATCGTACAGCACCAGCCATCGAATCAGAATTGAGTTAATTGGCAGAGTATATGAGCGAACACGTACAAGGAATTTGATTTCGGTCAATGGCGTCTCTCAAGCACGACAGTATAAATCAAGAACACCACACCCATATGTCTCTTACAGAGCATGCTTGCTGCTCCAATGGGCCAATAGACGCGGTTCTGATTCAGATTCTGACAAAATGACGTCCTTTGACGCTGTCAGGCGTTCTAGGTGTTAAGTGTATTTATTTATTTATTTATTTATTTTTATTGTAGTTCAAAATTATTGAAGATTATTGTTGTCTTGTAACATTAAAATACAATGTGTTTAATTTTTTGTATTCTAAATGTTTTCTTTTAAATAAATAAATATTCACCAGAAACACACTAGCCTAGTTTTTATACATAGCACAAAAGTAAAAAACGATATATACAATGTTATCTTCACTAAAGTGTTTGTGGCTCCCTATGTTTTCTCTTTTGTGGAAACCGGGTCCAAATGACTCTGAGTGTTAAAGGTTGCCGTCCCCTGATCAAGTGTGTCTATACCTTTTGATATTGAGTTCTCAGTTGCACAGAAAACACCCCTTTTATATAAAATATAATACTTTTCAGTGCTTTAGTTTAACTCTCTGTGCACGCGTGTGTGTACACGTGTGTGTGTTCGTTTAGGGCCCATCATCACTCTGGAGTCTCTGGGCAGTGCTGGAACCCAGTCCAAACTGTCTCGCAGAAACTGGCTGCGCCTCTTCAGACAACCAGCTGTTTGGTGAGATAAGAACCTGAACAATGTGTGTGTGTGTGTGTGTGTGTGTGTGTGTGTGTGTGTGTGTGTGTGTGTGTGTGAGAAAGAAAGCAAGTGCACATCTATCAGTGTGATTTAGTTCACAGTGGCTATGATCCTGCAAGGAGGAGCTAAACATTCCATTCTTCTATCGTCAAAGTGCGTGTGTGTGTGCGTGTGTGTGCGTGTGTGTGCGTGTGTGTGCGTGTGTGTGCGTGTGTGTGCGTGTGTGTGTG
>JBBPCW010000133.1:17097857-17128818 GCA_037974425.1 Phenacogrammus interruptus
ACACACACACACACACACACACACACACACACACACACACACACACACACACACACACACACACACACACGTCAGCAGAGAGTTTGTTAGGTTAAACCTAAGTAATACAAATATTTTACTGTTTAAGTTACAAATGCGAAAAATAAGAAATGTCTTTGTTAACGGGTCTCTGTGATTAAAATCTAAAGGTAATGTATCAACTGCAATGTATTTGGAATCTTAGAATCAATTATAACTATTATAGAGTCTAGAAATGACTTTGCCAAAGTCCTAACTTGTAACCATGCTTGAGATCCCCCAATGTGGCTGAATTAACACAGTTCTGCAAAGAAGGGCCACTACAGCTCTGTGACACACGGCTCTCGAGTTTGCTTGCAACTGTTGCTGACAGAGTTGCACAACCAGTTATGAAGCACTGGCCAGCCACAACATTAAACTTTTGTCAGATAATGTGAATAACTTGATTATCTCATTAAAGAGGCACCCGTCAATGGGTGGGAAATATTAGGCAGCAATTGAACAGTCCGTTATTAAGGTGTTGAAAGCAAGAAAAATGGACAAGGAAAGAATCTGAGCAACTTTGACAATCTGTGACGGCTAAACGACTAGTTCTGGCCATCTCTAAACCCGCAGGTCTTGTGGGGTCTTTTTGGCATGCAGTTGTAAGTACAAAGGTCCAAGGATAACTGGTTAACCAGCAATGGGATCATGGGCACCCAAGGCTCACTAATGTGGGTGGAAAGCAAAGACTCGCCCATCTGGTCTATTTCCACATAAGTGCCCATGCTGACCCTCTTCATCACCAAAAGCACCAACAATAGACAAGTGAACATAGAGCTGGACCACTGAGTAATGGAAGGTGGTCTGATGTTTTCTATTACATCATTATGGTGCATGTGCCTGACACAGGGAAGAGATGGCAACAGGATGCACTATGGGAAGAAGGCAAGTCAGTGAGGGCAGTGTGATTCTCTGGGCAATGTTCTACTGGGAAACCTGGGATCCTGGCATTCATTGGGATTTTACGTTGACATGTACTGCCTACCTAAATATTACTACATATCAAGTATGCTCCTTCCTGGCAACGGTATTCTCTTTTACCTTGTTTTAGCAGAATAATGTGCCCTGCCCCACTGCAGAAATCGTTCAGGAACGATTTGAAGAAGGTGAGATTCAAGCATCTGTGGGATGTGCTGGATAAACTGGTCTGTCCCATGTATACGAGTTACGGGACTTTACTGCTAACATCTTGGTGTCATATACCACAGCACACCTTCAAAGTCTATGCGTTGACTAGTAAGGTGTTTTAGCAGTATGAGGGGAACCTACACAATATTAGGCAGGTCGTTTTATGTTATGGATGATCTGTGAAAGTATCACTTTTGTTTCTCCTAATTTTATATTACATTTTGTATCTACAACCATTCAGTGTGCCAACTATGCACAAATAAAATAATCCAGGAGCAAAACACTGAGGAGTTGATTCTGTAAGGAAATGGAAAATTCCAGTAATATTTTGTCATTCTTAAAGAGAAATGAGAAATACCTGTAAGATGTCCTGCTCTGTAAGATCAATGAGCAGTTTTAGGTTGTGTTCAAGCTCAGGCAAAGTGTAACATGTGCTCTTCTGCTCTCGTGTCACTGCACTCAGCGGAGCCTCCTCTGGAACACTGTGCTTCTGACTCATCTGACTGTAACTGTAGTATACCCTCTGCTCCCTGCCTGTCATATCTATCACCTAGAGAGAGAGAGAAAGAGAGAGACAGACAGAGATACAGAGAGAGAGAGAGACAGAGAGATACAGAGAGAAAAAAAAGAGCGTGAGACACAGAGAGGGACAGAGAAAGACACACAGACCGAGAGAGACACACAGAGAGAGAGAGAGAGAGAGAAAGAGACACACACACACACACACACACAGAGAGTCAGACAGAGAGAGACAGACAGACAGACAGACAGACAGACAGAGGCAAATTCAAATATACCCATGCTTTTGCTGTATGAAAACATTGTCAAGAAGACAGCATAATGTTCTTAATGGATGGTCAGTACAGACAATAATGCCACAGAATGGGGAAAAATGAACATGAAGTAATAACTCTTGTCCTTTCTGACTTCAACAACTAACATAGTACTCGTTAAACAGCTGCAACAAATGAAGTTTGTTGAAAATGAAGTCAAATTCAACACTGTTTAAAGTTAAAGAGTTCTTCTGTCTTACCTTGACCTGGGCGAGTTCTCCAGCTGGTTTGCTCAGTCTGGTGAGTTTTCCATGAGCCTTCAGCTCCTCCACAGTTTTGTAGGAATATTTGGGCTTTTTCTTGCCGGCTCCAGGCTCCCTACGCCATTGACCCAATTCTCTCTGAAACTCCTGCGGCACAGACAGTATCTGATTAGTATCTGATCTTTAGTGAAATTTGAAGGGATTTTGGGCTCAGTCTATTTATTGCAGAATTATTCTCACACTAGAAATTAAGTGGACTTAATTATATCACCTTTGTGTGCACAGATTTGATATTAAAAAAATTACGATGAGATAATTTGCTCATTGTTTTTAAATGTTTTTACAATATAACCCTCAAACTACAAGGAACAGCGAGTACACCTGGGTTTAAGAGAATGAACTTGTACCATGCACTTTGTAAATAAAACTGCAGTTAACTGGGATAATGTGTGTGTGGTGAATGGAAATATGAATAGAAATATTTGGATAACCCAGTACATAGAGAAGAACAACTAACAACACATGGTTAACCAGTTAAATTACTATACAGACAGGGTCACGAGCAGATGGTTTTTACACATTATGTGAAATTTACATTTATAGCATTTATCAGACGCTTTTATCCAAAGCGACTTCCATTCCGTAACTACAGGGGGCAGTATCCCTGGAGCAACTTGGGGTTAAGGGTCTTGCTCAGGGACCCAGTGGTGGTATGCTGGAGGTAGGATTCGAACATTCGAGGATTCAAAATGTGCAAAACCACCAGTCTCAAAGAATAGAGATTGGTTCCCTGCATTGCACACTGGCTCCCTCTAACAACTACACTGTGAAAACACCCTCAAGGAAAGAAAGATGGTTTTAGCCATAAAAGCATCTCATATCTCACCTTATCCTCTTCCTCCTCGGAGTCTACAACAGGGAAGTCCTGCAGGGACTGCTGAGTTCTCTCGTTGCCATAAGCCCCCACTGCTCCTTTGCCCTTCCGTACTTTAGCCTCAATTGGGTTTACAATACCTGCAAAGACATAGAAAACATCAGGACACATTCAGTACACCCAACATTAGTCTTCTATTGACCTGGATCTGCACCTACCCTGTGCATTTTTGCCAAGGCCTTTTCCTGGTACGTAGCCCATCTTCTGTAGAAGCTTCTGACCAATGCCTCTCGTATGTTTTTCCCAGCCACCGATGTCTTGGCCTGGCCGGATATTTCCTGCAAATGTTTTATGGGAACTCTTAAAGTGCCCACCCTGGAGGATGCAAAAGTTGTGGAAAGTTATAGAGAACATGTAAGAACATTTAGACATGCAAAAATGAAATACACTGCTTATGTCGCTCATTTGGAAATCAACTTAGTAAAAAATTTAGGGATGCACCGAATATTCGTCCGAAAATGGCAAAAAAAAGGCATTTTCAGTATGGCCGATTTTTTTTTTAACGCCACCTAAATTGATGATGCATTCAACCGCAGACTACACAAGTCAGATGGGATTACAGTCAACATGTCTGCAGTGTGGGCGCATTTCCATATACCTAAAGGGGTTTCTCCACTGACTGGTACCAGCTCAGTTCAGTTCAGTTCAGTTCTACTGTCTTCAGTTTGGTTTCAGACCTAGGATGTGTCCGAAATCGTGCACTACTGTCAGTGCACTGAGATTTAGTGCGTAGTGCGCACTGCCTTCTGTAGTGCGCACTGCTGTGGGTCAGTGCTATCCTAAACGGAACACTAACGTTTTGCTCTTAGCGGAAGTGACGGACTAACATTTGCTCGTGATTCTTCAGCTGCCAAAATATCTGCCGGTTTTACCGCAGTGTAGGTCAGTAAAATTATTTTATTAACGTTACTCACATTGAGCTTGTATTTCATTGTGTTTGCCGCCACTATCCAACTCGAAAACACGTCCCGCCCCCTCCGCTACGTTCTGCACTGCGTTTTCTGGCCGATTTTAGTGCATAATCCAGGTACTTTCAATGTCTGTGCACTACGCCCTAAAATAGCGCACTTAAAGTGCGCAAGTGCGCAGTTTCGCACACACGGCTAGATTTCCCACTACAACTGGTTGCTATAGCGACCAAACATTCTGAGAAGCAGCCCGAGCGGAGGCTCTAAGCTGAGGTAAACAACCCGGCATAATTACAATAGCATGGATGAAATCAGAGGGGTTTTATTTCTTATCCTTGGTTTGTGGCTGTCTGACACAAAACGGAGACAATTGGCTTAAAGGCTTAAGAAAGCAACGTTAGCGTTAGTTATTATTAATGCTAGCGCTAATGCTAATGCTAACGATTTTAGATACAGAAAAGTAAAAAAGCGAGTAGAGTTGAGCCGAACCAAGCTGGTACCAGTCAGTGGAAACCCCCATAAGAAAGACACTCGGAAAGCCCTTTGTAAAGTGTGGAATGCTGACATTTCTAGAGAGGTGGATCCACAAAGGTACAGAGTATGAAGCACAGAAGAGGTGAGACCCTTAGAGCACACTCACTCCGTGTTTTAGAAAAGGCAAGAATATTTTCCAGTGATTGTGGTTAAGATATGGGCTGCCAGTCTCTGTTCTGATACACTATTTTGTTAAAGGACTCCAGAGAATGTAGTTTATCTTTCACCAATTTTTAAGGCACTTGTTCTGAATGCACTTTATTCATGCACTATGTTCAGAATATTAAAATGCACTCGAATATTTGTTTTATGAGAGAAGATATTTAATTGTTTAATATTTCAGCTAGTTTTAGGCTATTCATGAGTGGGGCCAACTAAAATATTTTGTTTTAAATTATATTTTATATTGTGCATTGTTTGAAGGCTAAATAAATATGTTCATAGTTTTATAACAGATTCTTTTAATAATTTAATCATTTCTTTTGGTGCTTCCTCATTTTCGGTGCAAAAAAATCATTTCGGTGCATCCCTAAAAAAATTGTACAAAATATTGTTCCTTCAAATGACACTGTTTAAATGAAAATCTAAATATATCTCTATGCATAACACATACATAATTCCTTCTCAAATCTACAAATATGTGCCCAAGATGCAGGTCATTCAACAAAGTTTTTTTTTTTTTTTTTTTATCCCAGAAATGACCAAGTCGGCCCATGTATAACCACAAGAAAAAGTGTCATTACAATCTAGAGGATAACAACATATAAAGGGGACTGCTAAGGTTGATCCTAAAAAGGTTTATCTTAAAACAGCAGAGAAGTGTGTATATGTACCGTCTGAAGCTTTTTGGGTGCAACAACACGGGGTGGAGGGGGTACTTCGTCATCCTGGTCTGAGTCATCCAAGTCCTGCTGCTGTTTCTCCTCAGCTGCACTCTTCCGCAGGCCAGCACTCACAAAGCTCACAGGGGCTGTGTAGTCTTTTCCTCTATAAAAGGTTTACACATGTCACATTACATCCACCCACTTACAATACTGACACTCAGCCTGTAAACAACTCCAGCAACATTCATATAGAGACATGTAAAAACCTGCACAGCTGCACCTACCAAAAGAGGGGGGAAAAAAAGAGGAATTATATAATTATATAACGTATACAGTCAACCGCTGCTAATTCACGGTTCAGAGCTTTTTTTTTTTTTTTTGCTTTTTTGTGGCAATATATACATTTTTATTATTGAGAAAAATATAATGTACTAATATCATAACAAATATTCATCTCTATTTCCATATAAAATTGGAACTGTATACATTTTTTGATACTGTGGGGAGAAACACAAAGAAAGTGTGTCTTGGGAGGGTGAAATACCACTATACTCAGAGGCGGGAGGTATAAAAGTAGCCAATCTGAGAATGTTTCCCACATCAGCATTCCCACATCAGAAGAGTTTCCCGCATGGAGCTCGAGTGTTTTTCATTTTGTTCTTTATAAAGGATTGTATTTTGTTACTGTACATTAAACTATTACTGTATTTACCTGCTTATACCAAAGAAAACGACAGCACATACCAAAAAAACATGCGTGCATGAATTACAGTACAGTATATATAGGGGGAACATCTGTATTGTACATTCTAGCACAGCATTTCAGAGTACTCTGTACAGCAGAATACAGGTTTACCTGTATTAAATTGTGTTTAAAAAATTGTGTTTTGGAATCATATTTGGTTTACACTACAAAAATAAGCATTTTTAGGTTTACCACAACATAAATTTGCAGTTTTTCACTATTCACGGGTACTCTTGGAACACAACCCTGTGAATGTCGGGGGGTTACTGTATATCTATTGCCTAAGGAAACTGAACCTACACTTAGTTTGATACACTGCCAATTGCTGTGCCATATCTGATGGTGGTAAACAGAAAAGATGCCTGATAGAGTTGACTAACAAATGTTTAAGACCAATTTAGATACCTTTTGCCTCCAAAGCTCGGTCTCTCATCATCAGAATCATGTTCAGCCCATATGCCATAAGTAGCCTCCTCTTTGGTCTGTCTGTGACGATGTCTGTCTGGATTAAACTCATTGGCTAAGTCCCACTCAGACACCTCAAACTTCTCAATCTCGACTCCATCCTCCTCCTCCTCCTCGCCTCTGCGCCCATACAAATGGGACATAGACATAATTCTGTAGGAACAAAAACGAGAGAAAGGATGTTTACTTTATGTATATGCAATGCATCACACCATATGGTCACCAAGAGGGACTTAAACATAGAGTTGATCCACCCCCACCCACACCTGCTTTGTAGCTATGACAGCTTCCACTCTTCTTGGAAGTTTTCCCACAAGATTTTGGAGTTTATGTGTACATTTGTGCCCATTCATTCTGTAGAGCATTTATGAGATCAGGAGCTGATGTTGGATGAGAAGGTCTGGCTCACAATCTCCGTTTGACTTCAATAGATTAAATTAGGTGTTGATTATGGAATTTTCTTCCTTCACCCAATGACCGGACGCACCGAGCAGAAACCTGGATCCAAACCTGTGTTCTTTTAACCAGCTCACAAAGTATTGACTAAATAAATCTTGATACTTCTCACTGCTTTCTTGTTTGTTTGCATTTATTGTAATATTCAGCTATTTTTGCTGACAGCCAGAAACCCACGGCTGATATAAATGACTTCAAAAAATTGCACAGGTGCCTAAGACTTTTGCACAGTACTGTATATTTCTCATTAACGACCGCAGCTTTGTACATAAAAACGTGGAACAGAAAGATAAAACGAGATGTCAGCTTCAGGCTCATATTAACGCTCTGTATTTACACATTTTTCGATGAAAAAGTTTTCATCTTGGTCTAATGAGTTCTGAGTGTTTTAGTGACATCCACACGTTCAGTAACGTTTTTCGTTAGCACAGCTAGCTAAGCTAAGTCTCGTAATTACGATTATTACAGACCAGCAGGCTCGCTGGAGTGTTAAATTGCGATATAATATTAAATAAAGTATAAATATAACAACCGAAGGGAATGTAGGCCCTACCTGGCAACACAAAACTCGTATGTTGATCTTTTTGTACTGCTGATATTTCCAGCTGCTGTTTCTCCGATAGTTAGGGAAGAGAGCAGTTGATGAGGAAGTGACGCTGAGGTTGCACTCTCTCTCTCACAGCCATCTTGGACCCCGAGCCCAGACCTCGTAAGTGTTTCTGCACTCAATCGTGTGACATCCGACGTTTCTAGGTCGCCTTGCTCGACCCTACCACGCCCGTTGCGTTGCTTTAAAGCTCTTCTTTAATCTGTGGTAAATATGGACAGGATTCGTCTCTCTAAACGTAAACTATTTAGGTTTAAATGCAGCCGGCATACTCTTCAAAATGGGGGAGGGCTATCTTCTCTCTTTTGCTTCGTAGTTAGCACACGGCAGTTTCTCCTTAATATTTCTTGAAACACAATAAGGCTGGGAATATTTGTTTCTTTTTTTTATTTGTATGGTCACTAATGTAACTTTGCTGTGTTAGACATGACGTTTTAGCTGTGTTCATGTTTACAGAGCTCATGTTGTGTTAGCTGTGGTGCTAACTTGGATATAAATGTGTTTCACGAGTTATAAGTTTCTTAGCCCTGAAAAGATCTGGTCATGGTGTTGAACAGTCTGAATGATGTAGCACAGCTTACCGCTTAGTTAAGACGGTAAGACTTGTAAACATTGCTTGACATACACCTGAAACCCCTTATGAGTTACATCAGTTCAGGCTTGGCCATGCGTCTGCTATCTGTTTACCATGGACTAGATAATCATTCGACTTTCAGACAAACCTTAAAGGACTGGTTCTTTTTCATTCTTCCTTTACCCTAAGGGTAGGTAGTCAGCGAGGAAATGTTTGATATCCGAAGTTTACTTCTGTAGTTACATGGTTAATGTTCACTACCTGGACAAAAGTATTGAGACATTAGACACAAGGCCCCTTGCTTCTGGTGAAGGGCAGCCTCAACGCTTCAGCATGCTTCGCATGCTTCCAACTTTGTGGACACAGTTTGGGGGACAACCTTTTATTCCAGCATGACTGTGCCCCAGTGCACAAAGAAAGCTCCATAAAGACATGGTTGGATGAGTTCGTTGTGGAAGAGCTTGACTGCCCACACAGAGCCCTGACCTCAACCCCATCCAGCACCTCTGGGATGAACTGGAACGGCGATTGTGAGCCGTCCAACATCAGTGTCTGACCTCACAAAGGCTCTACAGAATGAGTGGGCACAAATTCCCACAGAAACTCAGAAAACTTGTGGAAAGCCTCCTAAGAAGACTAAGACCTGTTATGGCTGTAAAGGGGGAACCAACTCCCTATTGAAATCTAAGAATTTAAGTGCAGTGTCATTAATGTCCCTGTTGGTGTAATGTCAGACGTCCCAATACTTTTGTCCATAATGCGTGGCTATAAAGTCATGGAAGTCTTTCACAAATTAACTGCTTTCTTTAGCCTCTTAGCTCCACTTCACTTTGTAGCAAACTTTGGACACTAAACATGCCTGTTTAAGGTGGTGCTTATGTTTTGTTTGCGACTTGATCAAATTTGTTTTATAGCACCACTGATATGAGAGCTAACATGCAAACTCAAACAGCATAGTTGTTCTACTTCAAACTGTAGTAGCCTCATTGCTGCCTGTCCTTTTGCTGTTCAGTGATGAGGCAATAAACCCCAAGTTTTATTGTAATTTGTAATCATCTATCTTTTTTGTGTGTTATAGCCAAGAATGCCAGGTGAAGCCACAGAAACTGTCCCAGTGACAGAGCAGGAGATGCAGCAGCCCCAAGTGGAGACGGGTTCGTAACACTATTCCACTTGTTTGAACTCAAACTCTGTGTTGAGAGGTCCTGGAGTGGTTCCGTTTTTATAGATTACTGCGCATTTACTATAGCTTAGACTGGAAAAAGTAGCAGTCAGTTCTTAAGAAAAAAAAGTAGCATCAGCATAAAATTGAAGCCCTGTTTTTGGTAACACCTGTGTCCGACACTCTTTCACTTCCAGTCACCAGCTGTTGTGGATGCTATTCATGCAGCAGGTTTAACTGGGTGGGGGAGGAATTGGTCTCAGTTTTGTTTATTCTTACACTGGGGATAGTGTAGTATGTTGGTTCTGTGGGTTAATCTCAAAGGGCAATTGCAGACCAAACCATGGCAGATTCACACTAAAAAGGGCTCATTAAAAAAAATTATTATCCAGGACCTCCAATCTCAGAAACCAGCACAACTGCCTGTTGCCTGTGAGGATATGGGTATATGTTGGTGTTCAAAGCACATACTCACATACTGTTTGTGCATGGAATATGGATAAACCATGCATGATAATTCCTATGTGATCAGTTTCTAACCCCTTCACATTAATTTTGTACTGTTTTGTATTCATAGCGTCTCTCAGTTTACATTGCACAGACAAATGTTACTGGACTGTAGTTTTTTCTCTGTGTTTTACTGCTAGTTTGAAGATGTTAAAAGGTGTAGGAAGAATTTTCCTCCAGTATAAGATACCAAAGGTCTATTTCATGTGGCTCTTTTAGGAACTAATCTGTGTGTTCTATACTGGGTGCCGTTTTATTGATGGAGCTATACATCTGTGTGGTTTGGTCTCTTTTTTTTCTTTGTATAAAATGGCGTGGCATTTGGGTGAGTTAGATGTTCCATTGTCTTCCGTCTTTCATTTTAAAATTGAGATACAAGATAACCTTAAGAATTTTAAATAGTGGAGAAATGAAAAGTTTTGACAGCTAACAGGCTGCAGATTTTATGTGAAGCTACTCAGCAGGCATTTGTTGGAACAAATATTGGCTAAATTGCTCTTTTTGAATACCAAGGCTTGAATTTGCAGCTTTGACAGCAAGTGATATCTGTTGTCTTTGAATGGGTGATCAAAGTACAAAGCAGTTTGGGACAGACCTGTGTCATGTTTTGACAAGTCATGAATGTGGTTGAAAAGGCTTCAATTAAAACTTCAGCAGCACTTGGCAAACAACACATTTCCGATCTTTTCATTGATTTAAGAAGTTACTGTTGGAATACCTTCTTTCTCAGAGAACCTTTCTCTTTGTGTCTGGTGTGCTGCCACCCGGTGTTGAGACTTTCACTTGTGTTTGACTGTGGACACTGCATGGGAGAAGTGGGATGTAGACACTGTTGCCACATCTTTTCTTTTTCTTTCACTGGTACACAGAACACACTAATTTCACTGAATCTACAAACACCAATGGAAGGATGATTACATAATGACATGTTGTTCTGAGTTCTGTTGCATATAATTTTAGCACCATTAGTACTAGGCCTTTCTCTCGACTGAGGTAATAGTGATCAAGTTGTGCTGTAACTAGACAGGTCTTTTGATTATATGCAACAGAATGTCTTGGTGAGATTTCTCAAGCTGCTGCTGATGCTTTCACTGTGACTACCCTTCCTCCTGCTTTCCTTGCTCCTCTCCATCCCCTTAGCTCCAGGAGTTGTAAGCCCATCTGCCTGTTCTGAGGCAGCTGCTCCTGATATTATCAAACCCACTTCAGAGGAGAGTGCTGTTCCTGAGGCATCAACTCTTACCCTGGAATCCCAGACAAATACAGAGATAGTGGCCTTCTCTGTGAAAGAAGCAATTCCACCTCCCGCAGAGAGCGTGCAGTCCAATGGTGATGTGGCAACACTTGTTTCTGAGGAACAGGCCGTAGCCCAAGCAGTTTTTGAAGAATTTGCTACGGCAAATGAAGACTCCAAAGGACCAGAAGCACCTGCCGAAGAAACAGTTGTCCAGGGAGAACCAGATCTTGATGAAGGGCTTAAAGAATCTTTGGTGCAACATTTAGCCCAAGTGCCAGAAGTAGTTACCACTACTCAAGATCAGGCTGTCACTGGGATAGACCTGCCAAAGGGACCTGCAGCTGAAGAATCTGTTGTTGCTGGAGATGTGGTTGATGGTCTGCCAGTTTTTCAAGAAGGCATTACTGATCCTCATGTAGCAAAACCATTATCTGAGAGCGTGAAGTGTGAAAGTTTGGAAGCCACCACTGAAAGCGTAAAAGAGGAGCTGAATGAGGCAGCCACAAGGATGGAAGTAGATCTTGTTGATCTTACTGTAGATGTGGCAACTCAGAATGAAGTAGTAGCAGAAAAAGAAGCCGTAGTCCTTTCAGAGGCTGTCCAGGCAAAGGTGCAGGCTAATCGTGCCGGGCCTTCTCTCCCCTCTCAGCACTTGTCAGGTGGGTTCATTTGTGTGAAGTCTGACCCACTGCTTGTCCTCTTGGAGAAGAACCCGTTTACTGTTCTTTGCATGTTACACTTAACCCCACGCTTGAAGATTCATGGTCTTCTTTATTCACAGTGAATCACATAACTGACATCACTAAACAGTGAATCAAGTGACACTGAGTACTAGTTAATTTGTACCCCAACTAATTAGTGTTTCTTTTGACCTTTTTAATGTTATTGTCTAGGTGTCTGTGTCCCATCACAATTATTTGTGGTTTTAGCAGACATCATGAAACAGGCCAGATGTGAAGGCTACCCAGATCCTATATTCACTCCTATTTCTCCAGTCTGTCTCATATTTAACTGAGTGTATGTGGTGTGCAACTTGTGCTTCACTTACATGTTGATCCAATTTCTGGAGTACAACTTCCTTGCATTAGTGTTTTTCCTGCTGTAACACACCCAGTTCAGCCTGGGAAAAAAGTAATTAGTTGATTTGTGTGGTTTGTGTTTCTTTTTTCTGTGGTTTGTTTTTATTTCTATGTCCGGAATCTCTGTAATGTATGAGGAGAAGGGGGGTGGGGTGTTTGGAGGGTTTGCCATAAGACTGTTGGTGGTTTTATAGCAATCACACAGGAATACTTACATTTGCAGGACAGAATTCTTCGGGAACACTGTTTAGAAAGAATAACTACACCGATAAAGTTGAGCCGTTACTTGTTTGAAATGTCTTGTATGTCTGCTTTGTCTAAACTGTACTGTTGGTCATAATAGTGAGTTCTAATTGAACTGCTATGCTGCTTTCTCTTTTCCAATTCAAGACCACAGAAGTGGGCATTTATCTTCAGTTGTGAAGATAAATTTCAGCGCTTTAGACATCAGTGTGTGCAGCAGCTTGCTTATTTTGAAGCAAAAACATTGCTTGTTTAACAAACCTTTAGTTGCTACTTTGGTGGTTGGCATGTTTTGACAGTGGGTTTTGTGATGCTTCTTGTGTCCATGCCTAGCATTTACTAATGCTGCAGTCAGTTTGTTTATATCTGGAGCTAGTTGAGCTTTTATTTTTTTTGTACAGACAAGATATCTGAATCTTGAATATTTTAAGTAATATATGTTGTCAGGGGCTCTTACCCCTTGGGTAAGATGTGTACTTGACCAGTGTTTCCTGTGGAAGCCAAACAGTAACACACTGTCCCTTGTCCTGGGTTTTTAGGGAAGTAATAAGGATCTTGATATAATGGGTGGCTGCCCAAGCTGTGTGATCCCAGAGGTTCTAACTAGTGCTGTTGTGATGCTTGTGTGTTTTCTAAATGCCAGTAGTGTAGGTTGCTTTTTGTATTGGTTTGAATGTTTTGGTGTGACTTAACACTTTTTGTGCCAGGAGTGTGAGTAGTTCTACCCATCACCCTAACTTGCATGGATAAGTTTCCAAAAAAACAAACAAACAAACAAACAAAAAAAAAACTCAAGCCCTTTATTTTCTTCAGCCACACCAGCTGTCCCTGCTGCTGCAGCTCCTGCTGCCTCCCAGCCAAAAGCTAAAGGGGCCAAGGCTGACTCCAAGCCATCCTCCTCTCCGCATGCTTCTGCCCCCAAGCCTGTTCCTGTGGGCCGAAGGAAGCGCTCCTCACTTTCTGCTTCTTCCTCTTCCCCCTCCTCCCCCAAGTCCGCTTCTGGTTCTAAAGCCACCCCCCCATGTTCCCCTCTCGCATCTCCTGCAGCTGACTCTGGTGCAGGGAACACTGCAACAACCACTCCTAAAGTTGTAAAGGCTGGTAAACAGGGAAAGCCCAAGAAAGGAGATGCTTTCAAGGTTGCAGAACATCAGCAGGTAGCACAGTCGTCCCCTGTATCAGAGGCTAGACCAGCATCTGAACCTACTCCAGTGCCGGAGAAAAATAAGCCTGTCCCAGCCTCCCCTAAAGTAGCTGCCCCAGCACAAGTGGAGGCAAAACCAGTGAAGGTTGCACCCCCTGCCCCAGCCTCCCCTAAAGTAGCTGCCCCAGCACAAGTGGAGGCAAAACCAGTGAAGGTTGCACCCCCTGCCCCAGCTTCCCCTAAAGTAGCTGCGCCAGCTCCAGTGGAGGCAACATCAGTGAAGGTTGCACCCCCTGCCCCAGCCTCACCTAAAGTAGCTGCCCCAGCACCAGTGGAGGCAAAACCAGTGAAGGTTGCACCCCCTGCCCCAGCTTCCCCTAAAGTAGCTGCTCCAGCTCCAGTGGAGGCAAAACCAGTGCAGGTTGCACCCCCTGCCCCAGCTTCCCCTAAAGTAGCTGCCCCAGCTCCAGTGGAGGCAAAACCAGTGCAGGTTGCACCCCCTGCCCCAGCCTCCCCTAAAGTAGCTGCCCCAGCTCCAGTGGAGGCAAAACCAGTGAAGGGTGCATCCCCTGCCCCAGCCGCCCCTAAAGTAGCTGCCCCGGTTCCAGTGGAGGCAAAGCCAATGAAGGTTGCTCCCCCTGCCCCAGCTTCCCCTAAAGTAGCTGCCCCTGCTCCAGTGGAGGCAAAACCAGTGAAGGTTGCACCCCCTGCCCCAGCCGCCCCTACAGTAGCTGCCCCTGCTCCAGTGGAGACAAAGCCAGTGAAGGGTACACCCCCTGCCCCAGCCTCCCCTAAAGCTGATGTCCCTGCTCCAGCGGAGGCAAAGCCAGTCAAGGTTGCTCCCCCTGCCCCAGCCTCCCCTAAAGTAGCTGCCCTAGCTCCAGTGGAGGCAAAGCCAGTCAAGGGTGCCCCCCCTGCCCCAGCTTCCCCTAAAGCTGATGTCCCTGCTCCAGTGGAGGCCAAGCCAGTGAAGGTTGCACCCCCTGCCCCAGCCTCCCCTAAAGTTGCTGTTCCTGCTCCAGTGGAGACAAAACAAACTTCTCCAAAAGCCCCTGTTGCACCTGTAGCCTTTAAAGTAGTTTCCAAACCTACTGCTGCTGCACCAAAATCATACTCCGAAGTTGTGGCATGTAGTCCTCCCAAGATACCAGAGATCTCCTCAACCCCCAAAGTAGTCCCAGAGGCTACCACTGTGTCTGAATCCCTGAAGGTTGCTGCAGTGCCTCCAGCCCCTGCTGGTTCTTCTAAGGTTAAGGCAGAGCCTCCCAAAAAGAAACCAGAGGTAACTCCTGCTGTTGTAGCACCACCTCCTCCTAAAGCTGCCCCTCAGGCTCTAGAGGAGGATGATGACCTGCCTCCACTCATTCCACCTGAGAAACCTTTGACGGTGCCTGTTTTCCAACCCCAACCTGTGGCTGCGGCTCAACCTAAAGTAGCTCCCGTAATAACCAGTGTTACACCCCCAGCTGCCCCTGCTGCAGCCCCAAAACCCCCTGCTTCAGCCGCTAAAGTTCAGCCTGCCCCTACAGCAGTCAAAACCCCATCCAAAGTGGAACAAGCCATCAAGAACGACAAGGGTATCTCTTTCTCTACCTGTTTTCTTCTGTCTGCTGCCTTTTTCTTGGTGTGTAGTTTTGAATATTCAGCTTTTTGTTTTTCAACACAAGCTAGGTTCTTGTCATATTTGACTAATATTGGTATAGACTAGAGCGTTGCCTTAGCAAACCATAGCTTGCTGTCTAAATACTGGATGTCCTCCATCAGTCACTGGCCTGTTTCAGCAAGAAAATGGAATGTGGTCAGCATTTCCAAAAAAAATAGTCTTTTAATGACTCATCATTTGATTAGTGACTTGGTTGGATTGAGAGACAGGCATTTTGTTGGTTTAAAAAGTGTTTTGCTCTTGGCTCTGTGCGATTTTTCTTTGGTTAGTTGCTTACATCATTTATATATTTTTAAAAATTGCAATTGTGCTTCTGTATGTGTTTGCCTATGTGTATATATAATGAAAATGGATTATAAACTCATTGGTGTGTTAAAGATAAAGTGCTGTACTTTTTTTTTAAAAAATCTTTGTATTTATTTATTTTTTTAACTTCATAATTTCATAAAGGGTCCGGCACTGAATCTGACAGTGATGAATCTGTTCCTGAACTGGAGGAGCCGGATTCTGCACAGACACAGACACAGCAGGCGCAGGTAAGACTGCATGCGTCTCCCAGGGAACGCTTACTTCTGTGTAAGTTTGTTTTATGCATTTTGATTAAATGAGTGTCCTCACAGTTCCATAGATCTAATTCAGACAATTTATTTGGGTAATTAGAACATTTATGATCGGTTCTTTTTGGGAAAGCTAAGTTTGTGTCTTCACAGCTTGCAGCCGCTGCTGAAATTGACGAGGAGCCTGTCAGCAAAGCAAAACAAAGCAGAAGCGAAAAGAAAGCAAGAAAGGTACACACATCTTCGTTATGCTTTAGGATTGTCAGTGTATAGTGGAAACTTATCTCATATTTTATTTCCAGGCAATGTCCAAATTGGGTCTCAGACAAGTGACAGGAGTTACCAGGGTAACCATTCGCAAGTCTAAGAACATTCTGTTCGTCATTACCAAACCAGACGTCTACAAAAGCCCTGCTTCAGACACCTACATTGTCTTTGGTGAAGCTAAGGTGAGATTCATTCATTTGTACACCTTACAGGTTTAAATATACACTACTGGTCAAAAGTTTTAGAACACCCCATGTTTATGGCAAAAAAAAAAACTTGTACGAAGAGTCCAAAGGAACTAAAAACATTAATTGTTTATGCTCATGATTTTTAGATTGAGGACTTGTCCCAGCAAGCTCAGCTGGCTGCTGCGGAGAAGTTCAAGGTCCAGGGAGAAGCAGCATCAAACATCCAAGAAAATACACAGACGCCCACAGTACAGGAGGAGAGCGAAGAGGAAGAGGTGAGAGAAAATTTCAGTGTTACTCTGTTGGACCAGGCTCTCATGTTTATGCTGTTTTTTGGAGAAACGCAACATTACTGGCTCATTTCTGAATCCTGAATCCTGATTTCTGCTTGAATCATCCTTTGCTTTTCCAGGTTGATGAGACCGGAGTGGAGGTTAAAGATATTGAGCTGGTCATGTCACAAGCCAATGTGTCACGGGCAAAGGCTGTACGCGCACTGAAGAATAACAACAATGATATCGTTAATGCCATCATGGTGAGTGCAACTGATTTATATACTCTGCGGTTCTTTTGATGTTCTTCTGTGATGATTTAACAGTATGACTTTCGTTCTTCTGAATCTACTGAAGCCAGTATCTGTTCTGAGAAGAACTTGGCATGAAAACGGAGTTGTTTTGGCTCTCAACATCCTTTAACATCCTGTTTGTTTCTTTTTCTCCTCTATCTCTCTCTCTCACAGGAATTGACGATGTAGGCGAAGAACGGGTCAGAATGGGATGTTGCTGAAATAATCTACACTATTTGTACAATTTATACCCAAGAGAAATAAAGTTGTGGCTTGATGAAGTTGTCTGTCTGTTTTGAAACCTTGGAGATTAGGTGGATTAAACTGAGCTTGGAAAAGGTCCTGGTTGTCCTGAAAACCATAAATGCTTTTCCAATAAATGAACTTCAGACAGGGTATTTCAGATACCTGTCTTGATGTACACTTGATGTAAGTGATGCAAGACCTATCCTCTGATAACCAATTAAAACTAGTACCTGAGCCAAGTAATTATTTTTCATAACCCAACAATATAAACAATGTGTAGTTTCTTATTGGAAAAAGTTTTACTTAATGGACTTAACATGCATAATATGGACAAAAGCATTGGGGCGATTGGCCATTACGCTAACGGGGCATTGCATTCAAATATATAGACTTTAATATGGAGTTCGTCCCCCTTTGCAGCTACAGCATCTTCCACAATTCTTGCAAGTCTTTCTACAGGATTTTGGAGTTTCTGTTGGAATTTGTCACCCATTCGTTCTGTAGGGCATTTATGAGGTCAGACACGGGTGTGATTGTTGAGAAGGCCTGGCTCACAATCTGTTCCAGTTCATTCAAAAGGTGTTGGATGAGGTCAAGTTTTTCCACACAGACATGCTGGAATAGAAAAGGTTCTTCCTCAAACGGTCAACAAAATTTGATGCATGGGGTTGAGCAAAATGTATTGGTCTGCTGAAACATGATGATGGCGTTTCAGTGGAAGTAAGGGATCTAGCCCAAACCCTGAACAGGTGTGTCCCAATACTTTTGTCCATGTGTACCTGAGCCATTATTAAAATTGTAAATTTCAATTTATTTTAAAAATATTACTTGCTGTAAGGGAATGGTTTCCAGCTATGTGGGAAATAAAACATGGTATAAGAAAGTCCACCAAGAACATGAATGTAATAAGTGTTTACTACACAACCCATGCTCGTGTTCTGGTGAAATCCTGAGTGAGTGTTATTAAAGCTAAGCTGCTGTTTTGGCGTTAAGTTGTTTTATTTTGTCTTGGATCGAGAAAATAATGTTGCCACCGGAACGTTTGAAAGAAATGAACGTTGCTTCTGGCGAGGCGGACATAAAAGACACTATATAGACTAAAGTAATGGGACGGTTGTGTTTTCTGAAGTTTGTGCTGAGTTTCCAGTGAAGGGCGATCTTAAGGCTTCAGAAGACCAAAGCATTCTAGAAAACGACATGCTTCCAACTTTGTGGACACGGTTTGGGGAAGAATCTTCTCTTTTCCAGCATGACTGTGCCCCAGTGCACAAAACAACATGGCTGGATGAGTTCAGTGTGGAATAACTTGACTGGCTCGCACAGAGGCCCTGACCTCAACCCCTTCAGCACCTTTGTGATAAACTGGAACAGACTGAGCCAGGCCTTCTCGTCCAAAGTCTGACCTAATAAATTCTCTACAGAATGAATGGGCACAAATCCCCACAGAAACTTGTGAAAGAAATCTTCCAAGAAGAATGGAGGCTGTTATAACTGTAAGTCCATATTAAAGTCTATGGATGCAGCGTTAAGTCTCTGTTGGCGTATTAGTCGGGCGTCTCAATACTTTTGTCCACATAGTGTACGGTGTCAGGGAATAGGCCGGTGGGCTGTCCAACCAGTTTAGGTTGTGTAAGTGTATCCGGAAGTGTTGCATGCAAAGTATCCATGAGTGATATCTGTGCGTGGATAATTTAATCTTCAGTCTGTTCAGAGGACATGTCAGTCGGAGGTCTCCTGAAGACCCTGCGCTGCGTCTCCTCCAGGACATCTTCTGCAGGGGGTTTGCGTCTCCTCAGTGGGTCTTCTCCTCACACAGTCAGGGTAAGAACACGAAAAAGCCATGCAGATTTTATTTTACTTGAGATAAGATAACATTCTGTCACTCCCACGGGACAGAACAATAGAAGAAAGTAGAAGCAGCATAATCAAAATAATAAAAGCTATACACAACAATATAATATAAAAAGTACACTATAAAAAATATACAAAAATAGATGTTTGTGTGTATGTAAATCTATATACATAAATAGCTACACGCGAGTGTACTTGAGTGGAGATATACTGTTTAAATATGTGAACACACGTGACTGTGAACATAACTGTGAGGTGATGGATGTATGCAGCTTTTGTGGACCATATACAGAAGTATCTCGTTTTTAACAGGTGCTGTATGATGGAGAGTGCCCCATCTGCGTAAAAGAAATTAAGCTTCTTCAGTTTTTGCACAAGAACCAGGCTGGTAGAGTGGACTTTGTTGACATCTCTCTGCTAGAATACGATGGGAGCAGATACGGAGGGGTCAGTTATGAGATGGCGATGGAGGAAATGACTGTGATCGACGAGAAGAATGAGGTCAGCGTCCTGATCATTCATGCCATCAAGTAAAGTACATTATATGGACAAAAATATTGAGATGCCTGACAATTAGGGACTTTAATGACAATACATTCAAATACATTTGTTTCTGTGGGAATTTGTGCCCATTCATTCTGTAGAGCATTTATGAGGTCAGGCACTGTTGTTGGACGAGAAGGCCTGGCTCACAATCTTCGTTCCAGTTCATCCCAAAGGTTTTGGATGTGGCCAGTCAAGTTCTTCCACACCAAATTCATCCAGCCATGTCTTTATGAGGCTTGCTTTGTGCACTGGAGCACAGTCATGCTGGAATAGAAAAGGCTCTTCCCCAAACTGTGTCCACAAAGTTGGAAGCATGGCGTTATCCAAAATGTCTTGGTAGTTTGCCCTTTACTAGAAGCAAGGGGGGCACCTGAATTCAGTCATCAAGAGGTGTGTCTCAATACTTGTAGGCTGAACAGTGATGGTTTGCTAAACATATTCTTCGATTCCCAAGACCGCTAGGCACCACTGAGGTACCCTGAGCAAGTTACCATCCCCACACACTGCTCCCCGGGCGCCGCGTTCCTGGCTGCCCCCTGCTTCACTTGGTGAATGGGTTAAATGCAGAGGAAGAATTTCGTGCTATTCACACTGTGTGCAGTGGTGTGTTCACGTATGACAGAATGATCACTTTCACTTTCACTTTCACATCCAGAAAGACTCCTGGTCTGAAACTCTTCTTACAAGTGTCTGACAAATGCTCTACAGAATATCTGGTTACAAATTCCCTCAGAAAGAGGAAGAGTGGAAGCTGTTATAGCTGCAGAGGGACCAACTCCATATTAAGTTTGTGTATTTGAATTTAATATTATCAATGTCCTTGTTGGTGTAATGGTCAGGCGTCCCAATACTTTTGTCCATATAGTGTAACTGTTTTTGTAATGTATGCAGATTCTAGTAATAATTTATTTACAGGCTTTAACAGTGACAAAACACTGCTTCTCATACAAGAGAATGAATGTCAGTATGTCAGTACATTGATTTTAATGTCATCACAGAAACCACAAATTCAAAAAACTTCAACAATCTACGATGTTTTGTGTGAGCATTTTTTATTAGCATTATTATTGCATAGTATATTATAATGCGGCTAGTCTTAATGCAAGGTCAGATTGATGGACATGGATAGTTTATTGATGATTAGATTTGTTTGAGAAAATGCACTGGAGCAATAATTTAAGTAGTACAAAGTCGTGTTTATTTGTTATATGTCTTTGCATGTATTCAGAATTTGTCTTGGTGTTTGGTCACAGTTCAGTGCCAACGGTCTCCAGCGACCAAAACAGAATTACAAACTTCTGTTCTACCAGGTGCACCGTGGAGTCCCTGCTTTCGCAGTTATGTACAAGGCAGTGGGACATGGATGGCTGGCCAGGTTCATCACTCTTCCTCTCATCAGGCCTTTGATGGACCGCGCATACACTGTCTTTGCCACTAACAGACTGAAGTGGACTGGCCGAGACAAGTGCACGACCAGACGCTGTGCTAAGTGAGACAGCGGAGCAGACTGAGAAATAGAAGACATAGCATTCTAAACATAATGGATATTTAATAAACTGTGGAATTTCCTTTATTGGTCTGAATTTACATTCACGAGACAAGATTTAATGAACAGAATCAGACAGGTTGTGCCTCCAAATATATGACCACGTTTAGTGCAGTTTGGGTGCCAAGTGGTTTACTGATGAACTGTTGTGACCACACAGAAAAGTACCCAATACATCTTATGTGGATGATTACTGACCTTATAGTCATTTTAGAGTTCATTACAATCAATAATATATTATATCTGTACGCTATTGAGAAATCTGAGAAATCTAATAAGGTGAAACTTGGTAAGTGCTTTAACAAGACCCGTCCCATCCAGCTGAACTGTATTTCCTGGAAAATACTCAACTGTGTGTGTCAGTTTGCCGAATGGGTACGCTCTCAGAAAGCTGAAGGTACATTCACTAAATATAGACCCCTCAGAGCCCTGCATGTCTGGGAGCAGATTTTTATTTTGCACAGGAGAATGACGACTGGTCCATTGGGTTCCACCCTCAGCCAAAGGAGCCAATAGGACTGCACCTCTCTATGAATGTGGAAGTAGATTAACGGCCTTGTCACAACAGTACCAGGTATAAACACAACAGAAATAATGTTAGCAGAGAAGAATACAGTGCAGTTCAGTGTTCTGAAGTTCTGAAGAGTGGGCAAGTCACCTTAAAGCTATTCAGGAGGACAGTGAACACACAGGTAAATTAAGTTTCTTTCTGTAATTCTGTTGCCATTGGTCAAAGTCAAGGTTAAAAATGCATAATTATTGCTGCTGTCAAGTACATGCTGTTAATAATTTACATTTTAATATTGTTGATACTGTAAGAAAACCAGATCTCTTTATAGGAGGCAGAGCAAGCAATGTTAACTTCGAACGTGTGAATGTATCGACACATTTGAAACCATTTTTATTGGTCCATTAATCGTGAAATGTTCACACCGCTGGTGTTTGCCAAATCATTTTGTGTCGTTCTGTCCACTGAGGTCCGCTTCTTGAAAAAAATTTTTAAATCACATAATTCCTTTGAAGAATTTCATTTCTATGTTGATATGAAAAATTGCAAAACCTAAAATTTGTGAAATGTTGCAGGTTATTTGAAAAAAAAAAAAATTTTACAGTGTGTTAATGGCAGTAAAGTGTGTACACTGAGATATGAGACAGCACTGTTAGGGCAGAGAGGTGTTTCTCTCTTGGTCGTCCTGTCAGCCTTCTGGCATTTAAAGAAATGTGCTTCTCTCCACGTGGTTCAAAGGCATTGATGGAACAGTTTGTACACAGTGTCCCAACATTCTTAGTAAACAACAAAGATGAGAGGAGGGATCACGTGACTGCTGAGAGGTGTCAGGTTGCCATAAATGTGATTCTAAAGTATTCTGGTGAAGGTAACACTGAAACTTCTGCAATCACACCCTATTCAAACCAGCAGCTAATGATTTTGGTGGATGTGTTCAGGAAAATAACCAGGCCATGCTGAACAGTATGGAGGGCCCTCCAGTACCACAGTTCACCAAGAACTGATCGCTCAAGACACTAAATTGGCCAGGAGGGGTCAGCAGAATGCCATGTTTTCACACAGGTCCAGACTCACATACACTATATGGACAAAAATATTGGGACACTAAACCAACAGAGACTTTAATGACACTGTATTGAAATACATAGACTTTAATTTCGAGTTGCAGCTATAACAGCTTCCACTCTCCTTGGAAGGCTTTCCACAAGAGTTTCTGTGGGAATTTGTGCTCATTCATTCTGTAGAGTATTTATGAGGTGATGTTGGACAAGAAGGTCTGGCTCGCAATCTCCGTTCCAGTTCATCCCAAAGGTGCTGGATGGGGTTGATGTCAGGGCTCTGTGTGGACCAGTCAGGTTCTTCCACACTGAACTCCTTTAGCCATGACTTTATGGAGCTCGCTTTGTGCACTGGGACACAGTCATGCTGGAATAGAAAAGGTTCTTCCCCAAACTGGGTCCACAAAGTTGGAAGCATGGCGTTGTCAAAAGTGTCTCGTCTCCTGAAGCATTAAGATTGACCTTCACTGGAAGTAAGTGGCCAAGCACAAACCCTGAAAAACAGATTTGTCCCAGTACTTCTGTCCATATAGTGTATTTTCTCCATACAGAACACACGAAACATAATCATGTATGAACATAAAAAACATACAGAAATATAAATGAATATATATATTGATTATATATAACTGAAATATACAGACATGTAATATATGCAAAAGTACAAACATTGTAGTGTTTTTGTTTTTTAGGCATCCAGTGGATCAGGATCTTTCCAGGTTTGGAGCACGTATGTGGTCAGTGTAGTTGCTATGCAGGGTGTGCATGACTGATGGGCCCATACATCACAGCATACCTGGGTACAACTCTGGGCCCAGAGCGGTCTCGTATTCTGCACAAGATAAGGAACTTGCTTACTTGCATCAGAACATTGTCTCACCTTGTTAGATCTTCTATTCACATGAGGCCTCAAGCGTCATATCTGAGCAGCCAGGTTTCACCCTGCGTTTCTGTATGGAGACCTTCTTTTAAAATATTGAGGAGGAAGCCTCTGATCTCCATGACTTCTGGTATAAAACATGAAGCTGTTCTGTGCTGTGCCCAGGTCTCTCGGGTTTATTCCACTTCCAGCAGGGAAGCATTTAAAGCAGAAGCTCCAATTGGAGTGTACCAGAACAACAAGGCTGCTTTTCACATGCAGTTATTGCAAATGAGACTGGGAGACTCTTACAGGCGCCTGTCTAAACACATCAATGTATATTTTAAGCAAAAGGAGAATGCTGCGTCTTGTGGGCCTGGCCAGGCTCGCAATGTGCAGGAGCCTATCAATAGAGTGCAGAGACGAGCTCATGGTCACAGAGCACTCAGTGATAGAACCTTTGTGGTTAGAGAGCCTAGAGAGAGCCTAGAAACCTTCATGGACCAGCGTGAGGAACCACCATCCCTCTCTGCACATCCTGACCTACAGCTGTTCCACACCAGCTCTTTAGCCACCAGGTTTGGGGAGTCCTACAGCTACGTAGCTAGCCACATAAACTCTGTGTTCTCCAAGAACCCAGTAAAGCAAGCGTATGAGAAACTGCCAGCATCTGAAGATATGCTCAAAAGATGCATAACAAGAAAGAGAACAGTCACCCACCATCAAAGCACCACTGAACAAAATGTCCTTTCAGAAAATAACTCAACTCTTTTTAATACAAGGCCAGCAGGAGCAGGAGCAGTGGATGTAAGCAACACAGATCTCTCCTGTTCTTGGGAGGAGGGCTACCTTCACTTTGCTCATCGTATCAACCAGTACTTCAGGGCAAAAATGGCGTATGCCTCTGAGGAGTCCCAGCACAATCAAAGCACACACTTGACCAGTCAACAGCAGACCAGTGCAGGATCACAGGGCAGGCCTACCAAAGAAATCACTCAGAACCCAATACCCCTCAGGCCCAAATCCCTCTTCCACATAAGCAACTTGACCACGCGCTTCGGGGAAAACTACGCCTATATGGCCACCCACATCAACTGCTACTTCAAAGGTTCTGCAGCCTCAGAAGAGGAAGTGGAGAGAGACCCATACCAAGGACAGGCTGAAGATAGAGCCGCTCCAGAGAGAGAGACTGTGTCCATTTTCCAGCGCCTTCAAAACCCCTCAGCCTTAACCAGCATTGTTGGCCACTACCTAGGAACAACCTCCAGTAGTCCTACCACAGAGGCCATCCTGGACAGAGTGGTGAGTCTAGGGGTGGGTGACATGGCAAAAATATCATATCACAATATTTGAAAATGTGGAACAGCTGTGGAACACCAGTACTGTGACAAAAATAATATTTAAAATGAGGAGTGCTGTCATTATTATCCACCATTTCACATTCTGTGCTATTTTTTAATCGAGGACAAATTATACTCTTATTTGCAATAAGATTTTGTCAATATTCTATTAACAAATTTCACAATATGCTCAGAAATGTATCCTAAAATATATGCCCTAATTATATAGATAATATAATAATATAAAATAATATATCATAATATTGCCCACCCAAAAATGAGCTGATAGATCAAGATTATCATTTGACTGGAGCCAACAATGTCCATCTGTAAAAATGAAGGGAAAAAAGTGTATTTTAACAGTTCTATGGTGATTTAGGCAATGCAGTTTGCAAACAAACTTAAATGAAGTTATATAACATGCAGTCCAAGAAAGTACAACTGGGTGGGGGGGTGGGGGGTGGTTGGGGGGGTGGATGGTAGCCCTCTCCCTCTCCCTCACCCTCTCCCTCCCCATCATGCAGTGTGATACCAGCCAGAGTAAACTGAGGTCTGATAGTTATTGTTACAACTGGCAGAATTGGCGGTTAGTGCATTGAGCTCTCATATTATATGACTAGATTTAATTCTCCTAGTGTTGGTGGTATCATGTAATTGGGAGAGTCCTCGCTAGTGGGTAAAATTAGACATGACTTAAACCAAGA
Source organism: Phenacogrammus interruptus (assembly GCA_037974425.1). Lineage (NCBI taxonomy): Eukaryota > Metazoa > Chordata > Actinopteri > Characiformes > Alestidae > Phenacogrammus > Phenacogrammus interruptus. The sequence continues at coordinate 17,123,399 of JBBPCW010000133.1, forward strand.
AGTCTGAAATAAATGCAAAAAAGTTGGCCAAAACACCACTTTAATGCATGCAGGATGAATAAACTATTTCTGACAGTAAAACTGCTCTGTAGTCAGCAGGCAGGAGGCTGGCAGAGGAGACGACTCGAGTCCTGCTGGGAAGATTGAAGAAAGCTAAATCACGCTCATCTATCAGTTCCTGTGTAGAGGCATTGAACGCTCACCTCATTATGCACCCAGCATGCAAGGCTGTTGTGTGGCAGGTACAAATCTCCACTTACTTTTCTAAACTCAGATCTCCTTAACCCTCCTTATCTGACCCAAAAGTTTCTGCAGTAGGTCCATTACTGATCCTCTATAGATTCTTTATAATGGAACATGACTACCCCCTCAGGAAAAAGCAGTGCTTCAGGTGCTGAGGTATCGGCAGCATTTCTGGCTGGATAAGAAACTCCAAGGGGCCATTAGAGAAACTCTGGCTCTGATTGGCTACGTGGATCCACTGAAAGGGCGCGGGATACGAGTGCTGTCCATCGATGGAGGTGGTACCAGGTACATAAACTTGTTTGTTTAAGTCACTATTTTAAAGGTGGACTGAAATGTTCTTCTCGAGGTGGTGATTGTTATGTAAATATTGAGGTCGATAGACTGATTGACTGGGATGACCAAGCGGTCAGTCTCAGAGAGGTCAGTCTTGGTGAAAAAGGGAAGATCAGTTTCAATCTGCAGTGGCCATGAAAAATAATATCCATCCATCCATTGGAAATGACGATGGTGTCCGTAAACCGATGGGATCAAGATAGTATACAAAAGCATTTTGGATGCAAAAGTCTAAAATAATAATAATAATAATAATACATTTTATTTATTTAAAGGCGCGTTTCTGGCACACAAGGACACCATACAATAAAGCAAGTGCTACAAACCATAAAGAAAATTCAAATAAAACAGAAATACTAATAAGAATAATAATAATAATAATTACAGACAAGAAAAATAAATAAATAAGAATCAGAGTGAGAAAGCATGCTTGAACAGATAGGTTTTAAGTGTGGATTTAAAGTCCAATAGTGAATTGATGTTTCTGAGGTCAGGTGGTAGTGAGTTACAGAAGTCTGCATATAGACCACCTCTTCATTTAACCCATTCACCAAGTGAAGCAGTGGGCAGCTACGAACATGGCGCCCGGAGAGCAGTGCGTGGGGACGGTACCTTGCTCAGGGTACCTCAGAGGTGCCTACCAGTCTTGGGAATCAAATCCGCGACTTCCTGATCACAGGGCGAGTGTCCTAACCACTAGGCTACCAGCTGCCATCATTAACAGTAATGGTCTGCACCATAATGGCCACCTTCTACAAAAATATTTACCAAAAGAGTGAAGATTTGGAGGATTGTATATGCCATTAAGTGCTAGTTGTAAAGCATGTCTGTGTTGATGTGAGTGACTCTTTCGTTACAGAGGCGTAGTTCCGCTGCAGGTGCTGAAACAGCTGGAGGCTCGGACGGGACAGCGGGTCTACCAGCTCTTTGATTACATTTGTGGAGTCAGTACAGGTGACCTACTGTTTATTCTGTTTATATACGTCATCTATTAATATAACACACATCATGAGAAAACAAAACAATCACCCCCAAAAAAAATCACTTCTTAGTGATCTTGGCATCAGCATGGCCTTTAACTGCTATTGGAGGTCTCAGACTCTGTTTACTCCATCAGGAGCTATTCTGGCCTTCACTCTGGCCTTGGCTCGCTTCTCTGTTGAAGAGTGTGAAGAAATGTACCAGCGTTTTGGGTCAGATGTCTTCAGTCAGAACCCAATAGTCGGCACTGTGAAAATGGGCTGGACTCACTCATACTACAACACAGAGACCTGGGAGACGATCCTCAAGTAGGTTTTCATTCCAGTACATTAGGGCTGGGCGATTTGGCCTAAAATCAAAATCTCGATTAATTGAACATTTTAACTAGATTACGATTAATGAACGATTATTTTATTTATTTTTAATTTTTTTGCCCTCATAGTTAACTGACAAGTTGCTCAGTTGTCTCAGTGTTTAAGCTCTCCATGCTCGACATGTCGGCGGATTAACGTAATATAACGGAGCGGGGTCACGTGACTCCACACGTGGTAGTGTTTTTGAAGGGAAAGTAATCAAAATAATCGACCTGGAAAAATTTGATCGATTATAGGTTCTGAAGGTCGATTTCGATTACTTTTCGATTAATCGGCCAGCCCTACAGTACATACTGTTTCCAAAGGCAAACTGTGACTATCACAGCTACGACTTTAGTTTGGGCCAAAGGTTTTAAAAGATTGTTAAAAAATAACGAATTAGCTTTTTAAAGCTAATTCAAATTTCTCGTCTTTTTATGGAGTTGTACACTTTTCATGTGTTCTTGATTAAACCATCTGAGGCTTGTCAAAATGTTCTGTTTGAAGCTTGTCAGACATATTAGCAGATCATTTACCTTAGATGGAGAAAATCAAGAGCGATTCTTAAGGTGAAGAGCCCTAATCTGCCACCATTTACTGTCTGACAGAAATTGCACTTTCCTCAAATTTAAATTGAGAGGTTATTTAACAGACATGGATATGAAGTTTCATGCACGTGGACAAACTGTTTTCTATTAAAGGTTTCATTAACAAGTAAAAGTGCTAATTTATGGGTCATTTGTTAAGCAATTTCCTCCAGGATAAATAAAGTTTTCCGATTCTGATTACATAACCTCGGCTCAACTACATTTGATTTAAAAGGATAATCGTACAAATGTTGATTTTTGTCCAATGCCTTTTTAATTGACATACAGAGAGAAGATAGGAGATGAGCTCCTTATTAGGACCGCGAGAAATGAGCTGAGCCCCAAGGTAACCCTGCTAAGTGCTGCCACTTAACTCCGCCTCTAGATTTCTTTGTGAGGTCCCAGTGTTACAGTCTCTCTCTTTGTCTCGGCAGGTGTCTGCCATCAGCGCGGTGGTGAACTGGGGGATCAGTCCTAAACCTTTCATCTTTAGAAATTATAACCACCCTCCAGGCCGCCTCAGCCGTTACGCGGGGGGGTCTGGTTATGAGCTCTGGCAGGCAGTACGAGCTTCTTCTGCTGCTCCAGGATACTTCCAGGAATTTCCTTTGCACAACGACATACACCAGGTCAGACTGGTCAAATACACTTCATGGGGTAAATTCATGGGAACTGAATCCGCACCTTTGTGTTCTCAGGAGTGGTCTCTCTTCTTTTTCAGGACGGAGGCCTCATTCTTAACAATCCCTGTGCCCTCGCCATCCATGAAAGCCGACTGCTCTGGCCGAATCAGCCCTTCCAGTGTGTGTTGTCTCTGGGAACCGGTCGCTACGACAACGCCACAAGGGGGCCTGCCACCTCCACCAGCTTGAGAGCCAAAATCAGCAACCTGATCAGGAGTGCCACAGACACTGAAGGCCAGTCTGCAGAGCACTAATGCACTAGACGCATTTTCATTACCACTCATATTTACACTGTAGTGTAATAATAATTGAAAAATACTGACATATAAAGGCTTGAAATGTTCTGGTACAGGGACGTGATTGCTTCACATTCTTAAAAGTCAGAACATACTTTATGAAATTACAATACGTTGAGAATCACATGACATGTAAAATTAATTATAACTCATTCAGTGCAGATTCAAATTGTAATATAAACAACATCAGAGGGTAATTTAGATATCTCAGTCAATATTTTGGCTTTTATGGAATGTTATTAAATGATAAATAATATTGTACAGTTATCTAAGTTCTTGTCAGGTTATAAAACTTAACTTTCACTTTTCAAATATAAGGAATTCATATTCATTTCCCACTTGTAGCAGTCCTGGCAACATACTATAATCATTCTATACGTGTATCTGGTTTGTATTATTACAAAACGTGGATTATTAAACTTGCGTTCTGAAAATAATTGCCCTTATTGTTCTCCTTCTAAAATGCCCTCCTGTTGCAGGTGTGCACACCCTCTTGGAGGACCTGCTGGAGCCAAACGTGTATTTCCGTTTTAACCCAATGATGAGTTCTGAGGTCTCCCTGGATGAGAGCAGGCCTTCAACTCTGCAGCAGCTCAAAAAGGACACCCAGCACTACCTGGGACGGAACCAGTCCGAACTGGAGCTGCTGTGTAAGGTTCTGGGGGAAGAGCGCACAGCCCTGGGTAAAACCTGGAACTGGATCAGTGAGAAGGGCTGGGAGCTACAGCAGCGCTTGGTCTGAATGAGCTGAAGTCTTGCTCTAAAGTCAGTGGCAGTTTCTATAAGACTACAGATGAAACAATGTTTCGCCAAAAAAATAATACTAAAAAACTAAATATCACTTAAAATAAAAATAAATATCATTTATTTTTATTGGTTGCTCTCCTAATTCCACAAAAATGAGAAACAGCGCCCCCCCTCCGCAACCGTGGTGAAAGAGAGAATTTCAGTAAAACATGTTTCACAGTGTCCCCATTAATTTCAATGTTAATCTTCTCAGACCCCAGCGGCTTGTGAATTTTCGAGGTTTCAATGGACTCTAATGGTAAATAAATCCCACCCGTGAAACAAGTGACTGCCTACTGTGTAGGTCTTCACGTCAAAATGACTGACATAAAACTGTGGCCAATCACTGCCTTTGTTTTCACTTGTTCTATTTTATGTACTGAGCACTGACCTTAAGTGTGAGACTGAAGCTTCATACATAACAAAACTCGTAACATAGTTTACTAGTATTCATTAATATTTTATATATTTATTCATCTATGAGAGCAAAGGAAGGGCATTAGCTTGTTAGCTTGACCACCTGCTAGCGATCCCCAGCACCACCCAGTCAAGCTGGAACTGGTGAAATCCTTGGGAAAAAATCTCTGCTGGTCTGACAGAGTGATTAATAACTTCACCAAGAAGACCAGGAGGGTAGAATTAATGTACAGGGTGAGAAAGAGGTTAGATATGTTTTCTTTGGATTTCGAAATATTGTTCATTATTTACTGTTGAAAGAAACATTACTATTATGTGTTTGTATATGCATATGTGCACAATAAAATACTTTTTATATTTTGTAGTGATTTAACACTAACTACAAGGAGATTGTGTTCAGGTGTCCCAGTACTTTTGTTCATATAGGGTATAAGTAACATTGACAATATAGAGCCACCAAGAGAAACTCATTTCATCCATGGCAGCTTTGGTCAGATAACATATCTTTACCTTCCAGCAAGACTTTCAGCTGTGGAAAACCTGTAGTTTCACCACTCAGCTTAGAACAGCGTACTCAAGACAGGAAGCAGCTGCCCTCAGTGCACTGTGTGACATCTAGCAAGCAGTGGCGGAGCTAGACTTTTTTACTTGGGAGGGCCGGGGGGGGGCCAAAGCTATTTCAGGGGGGCCAGTATATAACAATGAATTTTCAACGAACACAATCAATTGCGATCAAAA
>JBBPCW010000133.1:17166391-17177569 GCA_037974425.1 Phenacogrammus interruptus
ATATATATATACACATATATATATACACATATATATATACACATATATATATACATATATATATATATATATATTACACACAGTATAAAATATATATAGTATAAAATATTACAAATTAAAACCTATGGTCTTGTTCCTGCAGACATATTTAAATCAATTTTTTCAGCATTTCTGATTGGAGAAGCCAAAAATAAATAAATCTGACTTTTCATATCAGATTTAAGGCACATTTAAATATGGTTTAACCCTTTCTGGACACACGACACTGTCAGCTGGGATTTCAGATGGCTTCCTTGTCATCTGGATTGGTTCTGGACATCAGAACGTGTGACGGGAATGTCAGCAAATCATGTTGTAGGTTGAATGGATGAAGCTTCTGACCGACAGTTAACATTTTTAACTTCGCATGATGTAGATTTTCAGTGACTTTCAGTAGAGATCCGTCTCTGAATATTAATGGCAGAACCGGCGTTTTAAAGGTTATGTTTTCCTACTATGTCATGTCCTGTTTATATTCTGGTTGATAAAAAGAGCAGTACTGTTGTACGTTCGGCTAGATATAGTCATTAAGAACCAGTCAACATTAAGCGCAGTAGACCGACCACTTCTTGAGGTTTTCCTGCTCCATCCCACACAGCTTGTGTGCTCTCAGTCGGCCAGTTTTTGACTGGTGGGTCGTTTGATACACGCTTGGGAAAGTAATGAGTGACCCTTTAAGCGGCTGGCCTCACAGATTAGATCATAGAAATACAGTTAAAGCTAACAAGTGGTCTGGCTGAGCAAAAGCCGCAAATAATTCAGGCTGTATTTACCTTATTATTCTAATTTACCAGTCCACCTTAAATGGTACAGACATTCTGGGCGCATGTGATGCAAGACACCTGCTGCACTATTTAAGGTGGAATGGGAAATTCAAGCTAGATCATTTCTAGCGTTTTATTTAAATGAAATAATAAAATTGAGCACATTGTTGAGGTTTCTATAGGGCTTCTGCCTGCAGCCCAAGTTCTCAGACAACAAATGAAGTTGCTACTCTGTTGACAAATTATTGGGGAAAAACAGCGTGCATAAAAATTAAGATTTTTTTTGGTTCAGTATTACATTTTGAATTAACATGAAGTCGTTCACAGTTAACTCACCACAGAATATGTGACTTAAGTCTCTTGTTGCTTGCAAACTGCAAGAGGCCTGCAGGCACAGAGCAGCACAATGACGAGAGGAGAGAGTTGGGTATTTTTTTTTAGCGCCATTCTTGGCTTTAAGGCGTCTTATGATGGGCGTGACAATGCAAATGAGTCAAAATACTGATTTACATATTACAAAGTGAAGAGGGTTGAAAAATATATTTTTTATATTTTTATCATTTGAAAACAACTTACCCAACGGACATGGCAAGCATGTATAATAAAATATTTCATATTGACCACAAAGGAAAAGAGCACAATTTTTAAGAAGAAAAAATAGGTACTTTTAGTTTTAAATGGCGGACGGGATTCTCTTCTAATGAGTAAGAGCCAACAAAATCGTGCTTTATTTCATATATACAAAAATGTGCATGTCACTGTTGTTTTATACACTACTGACCACAGTTATAATTTATTATACCTTGGAAATGTTAAACTCTTATTTTACAATTGCAGCAATTAAAAAAAAAAAATATATATATATATAATTGATATGTATTGGTTTAAAACTTATAGGTTGCTCAAAACTTCCCTTCTCTCCACACCTGACTCTAAGCAGCTTGTAGCTTCCTAAGACTGAGACTGCAGTGCCAGAAACCATTTGAGCAAATCTATTTCATGACGCTTAATAACCTGATTTGGAGCACAGTGTCACTTCCGCTTCCACTGCATGTTAGCTATATCGGCCTTATAGCTCCACTATTAAAGTAAAGAAGCAAACTTCGGGCACTAAACAGGTTTGGTGTGCTGTGTTTATCATACAAGTCAAATCATGTTGGAGGAGTATTTCCCTATATGGTAAGTAATCTAATGCCTAGTATGACAATACACAACAATACACAACATTAATAACACTGATTACCGTATGGCACTTGTCAAGGGGTGGGAAATGTTGAAGTGTATAGTTAACATTAGTGTTTGAGCGACTTTGGCAAGAGTCAAATTGATGACAAGGCAACTGGCTCAGAGCCTTTCCAAAATGGTCATGGGAATGTAAAGTGTTAGAGCCAAAGAATAGAAAAATATTTTCTGAATGTTTTTGTTAACATTTCGAATTTGAATATTATTTCTTGCATATTTAGTAACAGGTAACCTGTAGTAACTGAAAATGAGGAATTTAGGTAACATTATTGATTCTGAATTTCTATTGGTCAGTATGTGGATTCTATGCTGTGCATATGACAGGATGTTTTTTTTCGTAGTAAAATGGACGCATGCGCAGCTTGGAAGTGTTACGGCGGCAGAGCGGCCACGGGAGGCCGCACTTAGTTTTGTTATTGGGACTTTTATTTTGACGTTCAGTGTTTGTGTTCGTGTCAGTGTTTGCTCTGTCAGCTGTCTTGTGCTTTAGTTAAAGTGATTGGTAATTGTGATTGGTTTTTGTCTGAGTCTGTTTGTATATTAAGTGCTTTGAATTTATGTTATAGTTGCTGGTTATCCCTCACTATGTGTCTCACCTTCCCTGCTCCTCGTGTGTCTTAGTTGTAGCTTTGTTTCTGTTAGCCCCTTGTGGCTTTTTGTTTTGTTAGTGTAGATTCTGTGTCCTTTAATAAAAAAAAACATCAAATTTAACCTGCTCTGTGCCTCGCCTCACTCCCTGAGCACAGCCCCGTGACAGGAAGCATATCATTTTTTGACTGTGACTCTTCATCCGTTATCACTCTTCTGTGACCCTTCGTTCATCACTGATTATTGATTTGGAATATTGAAACTTATTCACGGCTGAATGTGATCCTGTTGATGACAAAAATAAAAGAGATCAACCGTTACAAGGATTTGGAGTCAGTGAGTAAGCTTGCTAATGAGATGGATGTTAGAATGGATGGGAATACGAGTCAGAAAATCATCCAGTCTGCTCCATATGAAGAATTTATTTAAGTAAAACAGAAAATTTGCCACTACATAAAGACTCACTCATGTGTTTTGAGAGGCAGTGCTGGTTCACCTGGTCTACTCCCACTGAAGAGCTATTGTACTACAAAGCACTGAAAAAGTTCATGCTGGTGAAAAGGTGTCAAGGACTGGATACATGCAGACCTGCAGAGAGCCCATGCTGACTCTGCCCACCACATGAGAGTGAGAACTGGAGCATGGAGCTCTGGAAAAGGGAGCCTGGTTTGATAAATCATATTTTCTTGTGGCAGCCGAGTGCATACATAAGAGGTGTCAACAGGAAGCAGAATGGGAAGAATATGGTGGAGGCAGTGCGATGCAATAACTGACTGGGCTACCATGGCTCCTGGCATCCATGCGGATGTTACTACATCTACCTAAACGCTGCTGCAGATTAGTTGCACCCTTTCAGGCAGATTCAGGCACATCTTCAGTGTTCCCCAATGGCAGTGGCTTCTTTAAGCCTAACACTCATAAAAACTGTTCAGGGTGGTTATCTTGGCATCCAAATAATAATAATAATAATGCATTTTATTTATAAATGTCTTTCACAACACTCAAGGTCATTTTACAGAAGTTATTAAATAATAAAAATTGAAGAATAAATAAATTAAAAAGAGATCATATCCTAGTGGTATCCTTCAGATGCGCACTCTCCATGGTTACGGGGGGCCAGCTGAATATCTTTAGGCATGATGGTGACTCTCTTGGCGTGGAAGTCGCACAAGTTCGTGTCCACGCATAGATCCACCAAGTCTCGCCCTGATACCCCTGATACCAATCTACTTTAGCATCAGTGGGCTGGGATCCGCATGGAGGCCCCACCTCGCAACCTGACGGACTTAAAGAATCTGCTGCTAACAACTTTGTGCCTGATATCATTGCACACCTTCAGATGTCTAGTGGAGCCCATGCTTCAAAGGGTTATGATTGTTTTGGCAGCACAGTGGGGGCCTACAGATCACAATATTATTTTTTAATGAGGTTTGCTATCTTGGAACTGACAAAACTACAGATAGTGGCACATTTCAAAGAAAGTCTTTCAAAACTTGTGGCCTTGTTCACTCCTGCAGCTTAAATCAGATTTTTTTTAACATTTCTGATTCGAGCAGGACGGCTTTTCTGCATCTCACTTCTTCTAAACAGATTTTACTTACATTAAAAAAAAAAAAAAAGGTTTCAAACCTTTCTGGACAAATGACTCAGTTTGACCAATTAGATGGGATTTCAGACGGTTTCGTTGTTACTCGGATTGGTTCTGGACATCAGAATATATGATAAGTCAGTGGAGCATATCATGAAGAGCTGAAGCTTTTAACAGGCCCTTAGTTAACAGTTTTAAATTCGCATGCTGTAGATTTTCAGTGACTTTCAGTAGAGATGTGTCTCTGAATATTAATGGTATAGTTTTAAAGGTTATGTTTTCCTACTATGTCATGCTCTGTTTATTCTGGTTGCTAAAAAGAGCAGTACTGGTGCGAAATACAGCCTGTTCATTCAGCTAGATATAGTCATTAAGGACCAGTGAATATTAAGCTCATTAGGCCGAACGGTTCTTGAAGTTTTCCTGCCCTGCTTTGTTACTGTGGCAACCGATATGGATATGCATGCAAATGCGACTACAGTCTGACCAAATTAACCAGACTGGTCACGTGTTAAAACAGCAATATAACCATCAGAATTAAGAAATAAACCTGATTTGACTCAAAGTGTGACCAAGGCCTAAGAGTACAATGACTTCTATTCAGTGTTTCTGCCCTAAGTCCAGTTAAACTGGGCAAATCATATTCTTTTTGTAATTAAACATAGAGTTGGTCAGTGTTCTGCTCAGAAAAGCATATGTAACAGTTTGTCACGATATGATAAAACATATTGCCTATCCCATAAAAGTATAATCATTTTATAGGTTAAAGTGGGTCAATAAAATCGATTGTAAAGGAGAACTTCACTGCCGGACATTTGAGTGAATTGTTTTGCACTTCCACTGCTTTTTTAAACAACACGACTGCAATGTATGGTTTATTTAAAAAGCCACAAACATCAGAAAATCTTCCCTAAAACGTCTTGATGTACACAGAGCTCTGGACCTAAAAGCTGTTTAATTTGAATGTGGCCTGGGGTGAAGACAGTCCCACTTTAATTTGTCTGTGTCCAGACCTGACCAAAGCTTCCCGACAGTGCAAATAAGTGGTCGAGACAGGACAAAGAATCGCTTTTCATTCTCATTCTTCACACACACTCCGCGCTGCGAAATCCACACGGACACCGGACTGTTTTGGTTATTCATCAGGCTTATATCTTCCTGATGCATTTCTGTGCCCGGCTCCGGGCAAAAGGATTATCCTGTACTACAAGACACTTTAATAGGCTCCTACAGTCCAGAAGGATCTGCCAGCAGGAAACGTGCCCAGCATCACAACTGCACCCCTTCTCCCCCGTGTCACTAGCAACTGCGGGCGCAGATGCCCCTCATCTTCCTCCGCTGCGGTTCATCCCCAGCGTATGAGCCCTGAATCATTCTAATCCGCATTCTCCAAATGTGGCGCTTCGCCTCTCGCCCAGATTAGAGGAGCACGCTGTCACTCATCAGCATTCATGGCCCGTCTGCATCTTTTCTCCCGCTTTCCCGTTTATTTATTTATTTTCCTTTGTTTTTTTTGAATGGCCGTGTCCATTTCTCCTAGGAAACCATGATGCAAAGAGCGAGTAAACGTGCCTCGTCCTTTCCATTCGTTCATCAAAATTCAGAAGCGGGTCTGGTGACCGCAGAGCGTGCCGTTCAGACTGCTGGCATAAACATCCGAATGGAAATGAAGGTGATAAAATACATTTTAAAAAACACGTTTGAGGGACTATAGCCCTCGGAAAGGTCGTCTTTGAGCCGGGCCGTTTAAAATCCTGCGAACAATTGAACAAATGAAACAAAACTAGGACTCCAGCAAAAGGAAAATAGACAGATGCTCGTGTGGGTTTGTGACCCACTAAAGCAAATAATTGTGATGCTGAAAGCTATGAATAATTCATTGGCGCACAGTTTTTCCCCTTGCTGATTTGCCACTCTGTACCTAATGGCTTTGAACCCTACATGACATTCTAGAGAAATCACATAGGAATAGAAAGCCATAAAACACAGGAGTGATTTCTGCGGCATTTGATTAAATGCTAACAATAAAACAAAATGGCAATAAGTCGACCCGCATTGAGCCTCTTATTGTGGTGCTTTATCACAGCCAAAAATATTTAAAGCACTTGGGCCAAGTTGCAGGCAGCGCAGAAGATTAAAAAACTCACATCAACATGAATAATTAAACAAAAGCAGCAGTATTATTCAGCTTTTTTTCCCCTGGCCTGGGAGGATTAAAGTGTTTGTATCTCATTATTCTTTTTTAAAACAACTCCTCTGAGAGGGTTCGCCGGGTTTTCTCCTTTTCTTTTTTTTTTTATCACACCTCCGAGCTCGTCTTACTCCTTCAGTAGTGAGATCTGACTGAAAGTCACTGGCTCCCAGAGGCCATTCAAAACAGCCTTTTGATGCGATGTGGTAACCACGCTGGAGAATGAAAGGTACAGTCTTAATCAAAAGGGTTTTTGTAGTTGCCATGGCCTGGCGAATGCTGCGGGGATTACACAAACATTCATTTCCAATTTGATGCCAGGAGTCCTCTTGACTTTCCCCTTCCGACAAAAGGCTTGGAGAATTACCTCACTGATCAAGGCTGCTGTCTAGGGAGCTTGGTAGATTTAGATAATTAAAACAATCTTTGTTTGAACTGTTAAAATCGAGCCCGCATTAATTTGACAGAAGCCCGCTCCTTTGTCGTGCATCATGCTCCGGTTTGTTTGCACAACCCAATGTGGCTTCAGACTTCACTTGGCACGCAAAAGAAACGCAGGCGAATAACATTTCACTGACTTGTCTTTACAGCCTTTAAAAACTGGGTCAGGGTCTATTTGCACATTTACTGTTGTATTATTTAGCAGATATCCTCTGCAGTTTGCTGTTATCAACATAAATATATGTTCCTTATATTGTTGTCCAAGACGAGTTTAAGCTTCTGCTCCTCCAAGCCTCAGCACTCCATCAATTAAACAAAAACGCAATTTGCAAGTCTGTTTAGCTTTAAATCAAGGCTGTAAAACTGCTATGAAGCGAAGGTTCGCAATGCGCCAGCAATTTAAGTTAAGAAATGTTCTGGCGAAAAATCAAATGTTCCATTCACACCGGATGTCAGAAAAATCTTATTTGTTATCTGGTTCTTTAGTTTAAAGAAAAGTGAAAGTGATCATACACCACTGCACACAGTGTGAAATTCACTCTCTGCATTTAACCCATTCACCAAGTGAAGCAGGGGGCAGCCATGAATACGGCGCCCGGGGAGCAGTGTGTGGGGACGCTACCTTGCTCAGGGTACCTCAGCTGTGCCTAGCGGTCATGGGAATCGAACCTGGACTTTCTGATCGCAGGGCGAATGCCCTAACCACTAGGCTACCAGCTGCCCCAAAGAACTAGAGCAAAACTGATTATACATCAGCATTCCTAATCCTGAGGTTGATAATGCAGACCCTGTTGTATCATGGCAGCCACAGCATCCTGTGAAATCCTGTTCATTTTTTTAGCTCAGAGTATTACTTTGTCCTAAACCACATCCACAAGTTTGTGTTGCTTTTAAAGAGCTGCACAAAATGGACAAAAGTGTTAGGACGCCTGACCATTATACCCACAGGGCCTTTAATGACACTGCATTCAAATACACAGACTTTAATATGGAGTTAGTTCCCATTTTACAGCTATAACAGCTTCCACTCTTCTTCGAAGGCTTTCTGTGCGGGCCAGTCAAGTTCTTCCACACTGAAATCATCCGACCATGTGTTTATGGAGCTCGCTTTGTGCACTGGGACGCAGTCATGCTGGAATTGAAAAGGTTCTTCCCCAAATTGTGTCCACAAAGCATAGCTTTGTACAAAATATCTTAGTAATCTTAGTTGTACACACCTGTGGCAATGGGTATGACTGAAACACCTGAATTTAATAATTAAGAGGTGTGTCCTAATACTTTTGTTCATATAGTGTGTTTGTGGTTTGAGAAGGTTGAGAGAGGTTTTGAAGACGTGTTTACAGAAACAATTTGGGTGACCATTGACTCTTGTGCTTCTAGCCTCATAGCTCTGGTACTAAACTAAGCAAGCAAACAAATCTTAACTGACTAACTACATTAGGAGTAAGTGGAAAATTGACTGAATAAGATTTTTACACCTAACTATTCTTTTCGTTTCCTTGTTTTCTGCTTTGCAGTTTGTTGAAGCATCAGTGAGACAGCTGCTATATGATGGTATATTGGTTGCTTTGTTCTGATCCCCTAGAATCCTTGCTGAAATGATTCACAGTTCAGTCCCTGTACCCCACATGCATTCAGGCACCAACGTATTCTGTCAGCTCTTTCTCTTTGTGGAAATGAAATGGATCAACTGCCATGGCCAATTCATCTTCACGCAGTGTGAATGAAGCTGATGAGAACGTGCCTGTTTGTGTCATCAGGCCCCCATGCCTATCTGAGCTAATTAATATTTGATTAAGTGCACTAGTAATCTTATTCAGAGCTGAAAGGCATCAAACACACTTTGTGTTCCATTATATTCTGAATTTTTTCATGTATCATGGCTTTATAAGGCATTATCTTCAATCCTTTCTTCACATATACAATGCCCTTCAGAAATATTGGCACCTTTTGGTAAAGCGAAGGGGATGGGAAGATCTATATTGTTTTTCTGCTTAATCTTTTTCTGAAATTACTCTGAACCTAAACCAAAAAAAAAAGTATTCAAACTAAAAAAATCCAAAAATGAATGTGTCTGAAAATCCCTAGAATACTAATTGAATGTTCCACTCATATATTATTTTTTATGCACATCAGGGTCACATCTGAGCCACTTTGGTGTAAATATGGGATAGTAGTTTCAAACTGGAGCTGCGATGAATCTGTCTAAAAGAGGGACCATGTGTCTATTGGCTCCGTATAGTTGTATAAAAAATATTTGTTTTGCTGTTATTTTAAGACATTTCTATAAAGAATCATTAGCGACTTGTTTTTGATCACAAAAAATATCCATTTAACCAGGCAAAGAACCTTCGAGTCTTCACAAATCAATATAGAACCTCTGCTTTTACCAGTTTTGGGTGTGTGGTGGTGGGTGTGTTTCGTGTAGATATGGCAAGTCCAAAGACCCTGAAGACCTTGTTAGGACATGGAAGTGGAGATGCCAGGAGATCAGATCCAAGTCTGGCTGCTTCTGCCAGGAGGCTAAACATGGATGTCCGTTGGTTCTTCCAGCCTTATGGGAATCCAGATCTCTAGATTCACACCAGAATTACTCATAGAGCACAGAATCAAGCTTTTACAGACAAGAGTAGGACATCCAGAGAGAATTATTTTCTATAGTGACTTCAGATCACTTCATACATATTAAAATGTTTTTACCTCAGTGAGGATATACAAGCACCAGATACAGGGTTGCTTATACAGTAACGATGTTCCAGGAATGTTTTAACATATTGTAAGATTAAGATCAAGCTGATCAAAGCTGAACATGGGCTTCTCAGCATAAATTCTTTGTAAGGAAAATTTCTTTCTGAAGCAGAATATGTTTATTAGCTGTTTTAACTAGTTCTAAAATGTAAACGTCTCATTCTTATTCCACTCTTGGTCTCTTCCACTCAGTGTCAGACTGGTTCTTCTCATTGTCTGGCTGTAATAGCCTAAAGCTGTTACATGGATTCAGTATCTGTATACAAACCACTTTAATGAACTCAGCACTGCCAGTCTGGCCTCATTTCTCTATTCTGGTCAGTCTGAGAAATAAGCCATGGTGACCCATGTGCATTCTGTAAAAATGTAGATTACAATGGCTAAAGATGGGCATGTCTAAAGAAGCAATTGGTAAATTAAAGTGTCCTCGAACAAGACTGAACAAGATTATATAGCTGGCCTGTGAAAACTAGCCTGTTTTATAAGAAACTAAAAACCTTTGATCCATGACTTTTCGTTCATAAGTGATGCTGGACCCTCTTTTCATGTAGGTCCCTTAAGAGACGCCTTCCCTACTGAAAGTCAATGAGGCTTAGAGGAAAATGTTCAGAATCACGGGCAATGGCTGCGGACCAAAACACTGCTCTGGGAGGTATGAGGCAAACACACTGTATTTTTTGTCTTTGGGAAGTACAAATAGAACTGTCAAATAAGAGCATAAATGATGAGACTATTCCGTTTTGTACAGAAGAATTATGAATATTTTTAAACTATTTGTAAGACAGGGACACAGGTCTACTGGAAATTAGCTAGCTAACAAGCTCATGCTCTGGAATAGATGATGGTTGTTGTTTCATTTGTTTTTCTAGAAAACATTTGTGTAGATATTTGATAGTTATTTTGCATTTTACTCTTATGGCTTATTATTTCATATCATATATTTCCATCTATCCTATCCTTTTAACACTGGTCCCGCTTTATTTCAGCAAGTTATTTATTGCAGGTGTTGAGCCTTTGCATCTAAAAAGGCCTGGTCAGTATTAATATATGCACCCTATGTTGTGCCCAGACCAGTTATTGTCATGATCAGTCTGAAGTCATTTCACTAGGAGATTACACTCAAAGGAGATGGCATACACCTCTACTTTGAGTATCTGTGTGGAAGCATAATGACTTAAGTGGAATTTAAAACACCTGACTCAGGATCTGGCCCTGAATGAAGAGCAGTTGTTAGTTGTATGCTCTTGCATTTAACATGAAATGTTCCTATGCAGTTGTTCAAAATCAAAAAATAGCAATAAATATTGGGTCAGTATTCAATAAGCAATGTTTATATGTATAAATCTCCCTGTATGACCTCCACAACCCAACAGAAACTGCACAAGCTGCTTGTTATCACTAAAGTGAAGTATAGTAAAAATGTAAGATTGAAATAAAAATATTCTACTATGCTATTCCACTATGCAGAAGAATCTTTTACATTTTTATTAGAAATAAACATGTATTAATATTTATTAATAATATTTATTAAAATGTATTAATATGAATATAAATATATATAAATACATAAATTTATA
>JBBPCW010000133.1:17368933-17380419 GCA_037974425.1 Phenacogrammus interruptus
TAACAGGCCAGAGCGGACGTTAATTCTGAAATGATCACGGGTGAACAGGCGGGTGTGGTGCTGTACTGTACGGGTGCAGGTTTTCAAAAGTGGACCTGTGCAGGACTTTGATCTGAGGTAAATGGAATACAGTAATCCCCCAGATTTACGCAGGAGTGGTGAATTCAGTCACATGCTGATTTTGTTTTTGGAGAACCAAACTTTTTTTGCGGCAATAAATATATATTTTTTCCAGGAGACCTTTCCAACATGCCCTCATTTGTATTTTTAGCCTAAGTAGATCAGGTTTTATTCTCAGAAAACCGTTCACCTCGCCACGATGTCCCAAAACTTTTGTTCCGCAACTTTCCCAGTTGCATATCTCGCCAGGGAATTTAAATTCGAATGCGGTTTTAAAATGACATTGAAGTGTTCTGGGAGCATATTTAGGGTTAATTATTTATAAAAATAGGCTTTTAAAAAAAAAAAAAAAAAAAAAAAAAAACAACTTGGTTGTTCCCTCTACATGGGTTATTTCCCCAAACTATTCATTTACCTTTCATTTCCATGCTCTCTCCCACACTTACCCTCTACTGGAGCGCGCTTGCGCATGGCCAGCCTCTCCAGCCTCCTCTGGGTTTCGGCCAAGCTGAACAGTACCCCGTAGGCATACTGCCGGGCTGAACGGAACAGTAGAGAGGCAGGAGGCAGGTCAGGGTTGCACTCATCCTCTATACACACTGGCATTTTCATCTCCCCCTGTAGAAAATGACAGGGAAAGCAGCAGGGACAGCAGTTAGGGAGGGGGAAAAAAATCCAGACTGCAATGCCTTTTCAGCATATTTGGAGGAGAGATAGTTACTGAGGACAACCAAATAGGTTTTATTCGTTTTACCACATTTCAGCATATATTGTGTATTCTCAGCATTAGATATTTATATATTAAACCAAGATTAACAGTAACTACGGAAAGACAATGTCTTCACTTTTGTATTGTAATACCAATGTTCTAAACGGCAATAGGAATTAATTTATCATGTTAGACAATTTTTTGGAAATACATTTTTGGATTGATTTGTGAGAAGTATGTGTAACACCTTACACAGATTTCCTCCAAATTGTTATTTCAACTCATGGAGCACTAATGCTCATCAGGTTTCATCAGCAGTGAGACTTAGATAATAAAATTAACTGGTT
Organism: Phenacogrammus interruptus; assembly: GCA_037974425.1. Taxonomy (NCBI): domain Eukaryota; kingdom Metazoa; phylum Chordata; class Actinopteri; order Characiformes; family Alestidae; genus Phenacogrammus; species Phenacogrammus interruptus. Next base: position 17,370,110 of record JBBPCW010000133.1, read on the forward strand.
TAAATAAAAATTTTTAAAAAACCTGCTTACTTGAAGCGAAAAAAACAAAGCTTAAAAAGGCTCGTCACTAATTGTTGAAAAAGTTGTCATTCACTCATTTATTATTTTTTTCTCATAACACCCAGAGTATTTTGAAAATGTCATGTTTCAAAAATTTAGTAAACTACAGTTACAGTCAAACCGTCTAGGATTTCATACACATAAAAAAATAAAAGCTGATATCTAATACCTCCCCAATGAAAACAGCCACTTGCAAGCCATTGTTGGAAAATAACCTAAACTAACCTGCTAACCCACAAAAATGATCCCGTTTGGATCACACACAAAACATCTGATTTTCTCCCCACCCAGCTAAGAGAACAGAAAGGTGAAATTCCGGTCGGACCACACCTTTTCATTTCTATTCAGTATGTTCAGGAGGGAGAGAAAGGGACACAGAATTGTGTCAAAAGTGGTGTCTGACAATGCAGTTCATAATGGAAAAGTGTAATACGAGTCAGTGTTTTTACCTTGGTGAGGATATGGTAGATTTGTGGGTACATGAGTCCTCTCCTATGTCTGTGCTCCGCCACTCTAAGCACCTCCGCACTGACCTGCGGCAGGGGTGGGGTTGTGATGTCCATGTGGCTACGTGTTGCCATGGACAGCAGCGAAGGAATAGATGGCCCACTCCCGTTACCCTGGTGACTATCCCCGGAGGCACCTCCTCCACGGCCACAGGGGTCTTCCCATCTAGAGGACTTGTCAGCCAAATGACTGAAAAGAAATTAACCAGCTGAGCACACTCAAATCACAGGCTATTACAAAAGCCCAACACACTTGTATTATTGACTGCAAGCAGGTAAACTGGACTTATCAGCTCCTCACATCTTACAAAGTAAAAATCACATCCATGGCATATACAGACAGGACTGCAACAAAGCCTTGGACAGGAAAACTTAGCAAGACTAAGTCAAAGTTTAATGAAAGTTAATAAATTAATTTGTTTCCTTTTGATTCCCCTTTGGACCCCTGATTTATTGGGGTCTTAATTATGCAGAAATACTAAAATCCCAAAGGGTTAAACTAGGGTTGGGCAATACGATATGAGATCGTGAAGACAATCTATGTGCTGACGATCTGCCAAAGCAGAGAGGTCGTAATATTGTCTAAATATACTACATTCCATCTATCTATTGCAGTTCTAAACTCTTCCTAATTTGTTCCTAATTAATTTTAGTTACAAATTAATATAAATACCATGACAAAATAGAAATGGTGATTTAACTGTAAAAAATTGTGATACGATATTTTTGCCATATCGTCCCCCCATAGGTTAATCAGTCTAGCACCAGTTTTTGTATATACCGATCCATCAGGCACTGATAGGCCAATGTGGACTGTTACCACCATGTTCAAATCATTCTGTATGACCCTAAGCTTCATTTCATTTGTGTTTGTGAAGTCAATCTGGCGCTGACTTTCTTCCTGTCAATGGACCAGCCACTGTGATCTAAAGAGCTACATGGGTAGTTCAGATAAGTGTAAGTAAGTAAAAAAAATCCTGCTTAGAGAGGCTTCTCTAAATGAAAAATTAAGCAGAATATCTGACAGGTTGCTTTGCGATGACACCCACATGCACAAGCACCGATTTAGGAAAGTGACAAACAAATGAATGGTGAATAATAAAAACCTCCCACAACAGAATATTTATTTTCAAATATCCTTCACATATTAAAAACTATTAAATAACAAGTGTACAGGAAATATCCTAACATTACTTTGGGAGGTAATGGGAAACTAAGAGTTTGACACAGTTTCTGACACCTCCTGGTGGTGTTACCTTTAAGATATTTTTAGCGTAGCTCTGCTAAGAATAGAGTGTAGGAGAATTAAGTCATGTGAAAGGGAGAAAATGGTGCAGAGAGGTGTTCAGAACTCACTTAGTGCTGGTGTCATTTTGCTCCTCCCCATCTGAGGAAGAAGATGGTGAGGGGGACGGGCCCGAGGGAGCTGCTGTGTGGTGATTGGGCAGTCGGTTGCCACCTTGAGTGGAATCATAAGGAGCAGACCATTCAGCCAAGCCCATTTTCCCAACAAGAGAATCATTGCAGTCCTGCAGTGCTGGAGGTGGGTTCGGGAATAAAAGGGGAGGACCAGAGGCTGGGCCAGGTCCATAGGGCCCACCTGGATAAGGCACCTTAACACCTGATACCTGGGGTGGACCAAACTAATGGGAGACATTAAGAAAATAACAATGTTTTAGCTGGAGCAACAAAAAAAAACATTCTGGAGATGACACCACTAGAGATAGTCAACAATAAACTTAAAGGTACCTGGGCTTTTCCAGTCTGCACTGCCCCTATGTGGCCTGGAGGTCCGCCAAACTGACCAGGCCCAAAACCTGGAACTGTGAACAAAGCCAAATAGAGATTATTTCATTATGAAAGCAAAAAAGCTAAATTAATAATGCAAATGACAATCACAGAACATTTTGATCACAATGATCACTAAAAATGTACACCCATGGCTTTTACTTACAGAGGTAAGGAGAAGGTCCCATTGAAAGAGGTCTTGGTTTACTGGCCGCTGAAAAATACTCCACTGCCTTCTTAAACCTTTCAATTTTATCTTCAGTTCGAGACTGAGCAAAAAGAAAGACAATTTTGTGTAAGTTTGGCATTTCTTGATGAAAGCAGCATGTAAATGTTAACAATCCTGACACTACTGATAAAATGAGAGTAGAGGAAGTTAAGACTCCCACTTTACCTGAGACTGTTTAAATACATCCCTGGCCACAGCATCCAGGTTCCCAAGGTCCTTGATGGATGCAACATACTCTGACACAGCCTTAATCACAACCTCACAAGGAGGAAGGACTAACTGATGAGCCCTTACCTAAAATGATCAGAAAAATAAGAGTAAAACAGATCAATATTACAAGAGATAATATTAAGAAGAGCAATGTGTATTATTTAGACTTTGGAACAAAAAGGTATATTTTAACTTAATCATTTTTCAGATCAAAAAACATACCTTGAGGGAGGCAAGAGGGTGTTCTGGACCCAAGAGACTCCAATGAAAGGCAGCCAGGTCTTCATCTGGCAGAATGTGGTTCCCTACAAAAAAAAGTATCATATTAGCCAAGATTATTTAATTTATATTGAGGTAAAACAAAGTGACACGTTTCAGTCCTAAGCCTTTCTAGCTTTTGGTAAATGACTCACCAAGCAGGGCAGCAAAGATGGGCAGGTGCTGGGTTTTGAGACCCAACTGGCGAGCAGCCTCAGACAGCAGGTACTGATGAGTGGTCAGATTCTTGCCGTTCCAGGACAGCTTGAGAGCATGGGAGCTGTAATAGGCTGGGACATTGCATAGAGCGAACTCTGAGTCCTGTGCAATCAGGCCCTGAAAACCGTAGTCTCTGTACAGGGATAGCACCTCCTGGTGGTGGTCCTCAAGTGTCTGTACCACCTACAGCAGTGAGAAAGGCAAGCTTTAGTCCAGCATTTCAGTAAAATACTTTTTCTGCCTGCGACATCGTTACCCAACAGCACCACTCTCCATTCAGATTCAACATTAATTTATTATTAATATTATTTGTAACAGACAATGAAAGTGTTGTTTATATACTCTTTGTAAACTACATACACTATTAAAACAACTTACTAATGACAAATAAACAGAAATATCTGAATAAGTAACATGCTTACACGACTACAATGAACTGTGCATCATGTGCCATGGTCTCATGCGCCAAACAGCAGATCTTCATTTAAGCACAAACATCCTTTTCATAAGAAAACTTGCTCATTTCTTTATCCTATATCACAATTTGTCCTCAGCATCCTTAGTATATGTTCCATGTACATGGCTTCCTCCAATATTATGATCAGGTTACTGTAATAAGTGACTCTCAATATGCTGTTCTTTGCCCTCCAAAGCTGTATATACAGACTATTTGTGAACTTCTGTGACGATAAACAGCACATGAAACTGATCTAGCTTGTTACCCAAGTGTCCTTATGAACTTGCATACGGCTTCCTCTAATACTAAGATATGTACTAATCATGTACTAACCACTTTGATTATGGCAACGATATTATCTGCAATCAGAAGACCAAGGGTTCAGACCCCAGGACTGCTTGTGGCACCACTAAGGTACCCTTGAGCAAGATACTGGCCCCACACCCGGCACACCTCCATTGATGGCAACCCACTTCTTCACTTGGTGAATGGGTTAAATGCAGAGAATGAAATTCACCCTTTTCACACTGTGTGCTGTGCTATGGGGTAGGGCTGGGCGATTTTGGCTCGAAATCTCGATTAATTGAACATTTTAACTCGATTACGATTAAAGAACGATTGTTTTATTTACTTATTAATTTTGCCCTCATAGTTCACTGACAAGTTGCTCAGTGTTTAAGCTCTCCATGCTCGACATGTCAGCGGAATAACATAACATAACGGAGTGTGGTCACGTGACTCCACACGCAGTAGTGTTTTTAAAGGGAAAGTAATTTGATCAATTATAAGTTCTGAATGTCGATTTCAATTAATCGCCCAGTCCTACTATGGGGTGTTCATGCATGACTATAAGGGGCCACTTTACTCTCATCATCATCTTTCATCATACTATGTGCATATAGAAAATATACTGGTTACTGTAATAAGGTACTCTGTTATGTGCATACAGACAACCTGTTGATTTCTGTGATGATAAACAGCATATGAAACCTTAAAAAAAAAACACTCTTTTACCCTGTTATGTGCCAACATGATCTCGTACAAGGCTTCAAGTAATATTAAGATCCTTTTGTAACTATGAATTAAATGAGAACTACTTAATTACTTCATGCCATATTAGGATTTGTCCTCAGCATCCTTAGGACATATTCTACCAATATAGTATATATTTTCTAATCTTGAAATAGAACTAGTTAATTACGACCCAGGCACAGCAAGTACAGAAACTTTGATTATGGTAACAGCAATTTACAGCAACTACTCTGTTGTGTGCAATCCAAAGATGTGCATACAGGCAACTTGTTGATATCTGATGATAAATAGCACAAGAAAGCTTTGAAATATATACTCAATAGCTATACTCAATGATATGTACTCAATAGCCTTTTTTAATTAGGAAAATCTGGCAGAGTACAAGTTAATTACCTAATGTCATATTAATATCTGTCTTCAGCATCATGGCTATCAATACGTAATGTTTTTCTAATTATGAAATATAGGGAACTAGTTAATTACTTTAACCTCAGAGGCACAGATGCACACAGAAATCTTTATTATGGTAACCATTTAATTTACTTTCAGCATCCTTCTCTAATGTATTATATCCATATAGAGAACTCGCAGGTACTATATGCAATAAATATAAATAAATAATCTCGACATGCTGTTGTGTGCAAATCCAAAGGTGTGCAGACAGACAACTTGTTGATTTCTGATAACAAACAGCACATGAAAACTTCCTGGAAAAATCCCTTTTCTACCCTATTCCCCAAGTGTCCACATGATTTCGCCGGCTGAGAGGAGTTTTTTTGCAGCAAGCCACTCACCCTCACGCGGAAGCGGAACATGGCGAGGCGGACACAGTGGCTCAGGCAGGCGGGCGGCAGGAACCATGCCCGCGGGGGCGGCGTGGCCTTGCTGCCGACGTGGTTGACGATTAGCTGGGCGGTCTGCCTCTGCCCCTGCGCCCGCCGCGCCCACTCGGGCCAGCGCTCCTTGCCTAGCGTGCCGTTGAACACGACGACCAGCTCCAGGCCGCCCTGATACAGGCAGGCCTGAGACAGGGCCGCCAGGTAGCCGAGCATGGCGTTCCACTCCCCGCCACACACCCAGTCAGTCTGGTACCCCCCGTAGAGCCGCTGGAGGCCCGAGTCCGCGTCCACCAGGATCCGCGCGGGAGGCGGCGGCGGTGGGGGCAACGAGCCAGGGTGATGGGGATGGGGTTGGTGGTGTGGAGGATGGGGGTGGTGGTGTGGAGGCTGTCGGCCTGCTGTTCTGGCGAGCTTCAGGAGGTCCACTGGAACCGCCGCCCCGGGGCAACGCTTCTCCAAATACTCCTGAAAGCCCTGCACTCCCATTCTGTCCCGTTTAAGTCTCAAAAATAATAAAAATTAAAAAAACAACGTGGTTGGTACTTGTGCTAGACTTCTAACAGTTACTGGTGCCCAAAATCAGCCTGTAACTAAAGTGTAACGTGAACTAACCAAATCAAGCCCGTGTTACTGTAAATCTGTGGGTGTGTGGTTGGTGGGTGAAGTTATATTTTGTGTTTGGTCGTGCAACAGTATGCAGCCATTCTCTGTGTTTTGGTAGGATGCCAACTATATAATGTCCCAAACTACAGAAGATTAGGATTAATTATAGCATAGCTCAGAGGGAAACTGACGTTTACGCGGGGTTGCGACGGGACAGAGCGGCGGGAACGATGTCGACGACGTTTGTGAGAAAGAAATGTGCAGAAAATATGATAATCCTACATGCTAGCAAAGTGGCTTCACGTTACGACTACGACTGCTGGTCGGTGTTAGCATAGTGTCAGAACGCTGCGCGGCCGTCAGGACGGGATTTTGTAATGATGACTAAAATATTTGATGCTAGAGAAATTTAAGATACAGCCCTGAGGCTAAGAGATCGAGCTAAGCCCCAGAGCCCGTAGCCAGAGCCCAGTGTGACTGTCTGACTAACTGACTGACGACTCTAAAACTAGTCCAGACGACCAGCAGACAGGGGCGAGTCCGGGATGAAATGGACGATAAAACCCCAACAAAAACAAAACAAGTAACTAAATAAAAACCAAAGTAAAAATAACTAAAATAAAAACAAAAAAACGAACCCCCCGAAACGTAAGCTCCCTCGCTCCCTGGCTCACTCACGGCTTCATACTGAGGAGAGGAACATACTTTCAAACGACATCGGCCATCTTGCGACTTCCCCGCGGCCCAGCAGACAGTGGGAGGGAATCAGGAGGAGGCGAGGAGGAGACAAATACGATGGGAAAATGGGAAATGTAGTTTTACTTTCCCATAGTCCGATATAAAAATGCCCTTTATTGGACTACAACTACCGACGTCATGATGACTGACCTCAACACGCCAAGGCAAAACCAAAAGGATCTCTTCATTCAAAATAAAAAAAGAAAATAAGAAGTGTTAAGCTATAAAAAAAATCTAAAACACATAATTGTGTGTATTTTTCTCTGTTTATTCAGAATAAAATTCAAAATAAAGCATATTTATGAAGCGTTAAAGAAACGTAAACAGCCTCGTCCTTTCGGTTGTTCAGGGCAACAAGTGCACCATTCACAGAATAATAACAGACAAAATATCATTACATTTAGTTATTTAGGTCAAGTTGCTGTACATTCAGAAATAAAAATGTATTTATAAATTCATTTCGTGACAGGGGGAATTATGTCTTTATTTCTCTTCGACCTGGTTTCAACCTATATACACTATATGAACAAAAGTATTGGGACACCTCTCTAAAATATTGAATTTAGATGGCCTTTTGCTTCCAGTAAAGGTCAATCTTAATGCTTCCGCACGCCAAGATATTTTGGATGCTTCCAACTTCGTAGACACAGTTTGGGGAAGAACTTTTTCTATTCCAGCATGACTGTGCCCCAGTGCATTGCGTGGTAATACTCTACTGGGTAAAACTGCCTGTGGACCCGATAACCACAAAGTTACAGTTGAGCAAGACACGTAACCCTGTTGCTACAAGGGGACTGTCCCTGTAACTAATGGTTGTCAGTCGCATTGGAACGGCGCCTGACAAATGCCACTTTTTCTTATCTTACCATAAAAACATAGTTGGATCAGTTCGGTGCGGAAGAACTTGACTGTCCCGCAACCTGACCTTAACCCCAACCAAAACATTTAGGATGAACTTGAACGGAGATTGCGAGTCAGGCCTTCTTGTTCCGCATTGCCTCATAAATGCTCTACAGAATGAATGGGCACAAATTCCCACATAAGCGCCAAAATCTCGTGTAAAGCCAATGAAACAATAAAGAAGACTGGAAGCTATTTTAGCCTCAAAGGTGGGGACCAACTACATATTAAAGTATATGGATTTGAATGCAATGACGTTTAAATCCCGTGTGATGCTCAGGCGTCCCAATACTTTTGTACATATAGTGTAGCTGTTGGGTCAGCCGAGACTTGCTCAAGAAATACAACATTTAAACAATTATAACAAGAAGAAAGAACGTAATATATACATGTACAGTCATGGTCCAGTTTGAATTACATATGTCACTGTAAATTAAAACAACACATTGTCCCACAGTTCACTGAACACATAGTTCTTCCTTATTTTACATTCCTATACACCTACACCCATTTTAAGGTTAAGGGGGCATGACACATTTCTTTTAAAAAAACACCAAATTCCTGTTGGAACACAATAATAAACCAGGTAACTCTATGGTATGTTATATCTGAGAATCTTGCACATGTAATGAAAGTTTCTCCTGGAACCCTGACCAACATTAACTGAATATTTAATTGTTATTATTTGATGCAATACTGGATTACGCAGATTTTCGTTGGACAGTCCGTGGAATTCTCCTTTAAATTGAGTCAGTACCAGGATCACGACAGCAGGAGGCGCTAATGTAGTGCACTTGGATTAAGACACAAAAATCCACAAGGACTCGTCCCTGAATGTGAAACCATAGCTTGCTGTGTTTTGCACGCACGGGGTTGTTGAGGTCTACTGGGGGAGAACAATCTGAAGATCTGCTGTCCTTGGATCTGAAATGTCTGCCACTCGGTCTGTCCTGTTCCTCTCCAGAATCCTGCAGCCGTGGGCCGGACCCAGGGGCAGCACGGTCAGTGTCAGGCTCATGTAATGCTTCAGTACAGTAGTGCAAGACCACTGCTGCATTTCAGATCTTCTTTTGGTGCTTCAGCGAGTGTCAGAGCTCCACGAGGTGGTCTTAATATCTGACCATATTTGTCTCCCCGCGTGTTCCATACAGTAGTTCTGCACAAGGTCATTGACACATAGCCAGCATGCTCCCCACTGTCCTTCATTTATGTGCTACTCTGCTAAAATGACCTTTTTATGTGCTGTTTATGTGGATTTGATGTCTAATCGTGCACTTCTGTAGCCATATCACCCAAGTCGTTCTTGTCTCGGAGTGACTTGTCTCGGTTATCTTTTCCAGGTGATAAGACCAGTCATATACAGTAGGAGAGAGAAGTCATCTTATACTGTAAGTGTTCCATATAACTTCCTAATTATTAGCTTTTTTCTCCTAATAACATTAAACATGGCACCAAATGGGGCTAAAAAGTCACAATCAGATTCCTGATGGCCCAGCAAGGCTAATTTTGTCCTGGACTGCATTTAATCTACTTCCTACATGTACTTATGCAAATGTCCCTGCCCAGCCAATGTCTTATAATGCCTGATCATCATCCGTGTGATGATTTTACACTTAACTGATTTCCTAATATGTAAAACTTGTACAAATCTTCTCACTAAGTTTACTTAAGAATCACTAAACCACACTAAACCAATCCTGCTCATACAAAGGATTAAATTAATATTTGTGCATTTCAGCCTCACTTCTATTAAATAATAATATATGGTCAATTAAGAGGGACAAAAATCTGTCTGTCCTGATGCACCTTGCCGCTGACTTCTGTCATCGGTGTCTTTTGTATCAACTGGTCTTCTGTTCCTTTAATAAATCTTAGACATTTATATTTATACAGTAATAAGATGCTGAAGTTACAGAAGAAAACATAGTAAAGACTCAGAAGTTGTTGGAATATTCCTTTAAGAAGTGATAGACCTACTCTAGAATGGACAGAAATACTACCACTGGCTCACATGATGCCCTTTTCCACGCTTGTTCTCCCCCTCATATTCACACCCACTCACCAGAGTCCTCCACCCATGGCCAGGCTATTGTGAGTATGATGCTTTTATCGAGGGCATTCTACCACTATAATATAAAGGTGCACTAAACAATGACCATTATGTAAAGGTTTTTTTGTTGCTTTTGTTGATTAAATGATGTAAACCTTTAACCTGGGCCTGTTTGTATGAGTTGTATTACAGTTTGTAGTGTAGTAAGCACATCTGTGGGAGTACACCATGTAACCTCAAAGGAATACAGAGGTGGGTGGCAGGTGTGGAGGCTTCTATTCGAGTTGAGAAGGCCTGGGTAGCTTTTATCACAATACTATACCAAATTACTTTAACCCTCCTATTCTCCTTGGGGTCAGTTTGACCCCTTTCAATGTTTATCACTCAAAATGAATAGTTGCCTTTGTTTTGTTTACGAGAG
>JBBPCW010000133.1:17419302-17430014 GCA_037974425.1 Phenacogrammus interruptus
CTAGCGGCCTTGGGGATCGAACCCGGACTTTCTGGTCGCAGGGCGGATGCCTTAACCACTAGGCCATCCAACTGCCCATATATAAATAATGTAGAAAAATAAAGCTTTTCTACATTATTTATATATTCATTTATCTGTCTTAAGACATTACTCAAAGATCAATATAGAGTGGCGTGTTGTGGTGTGATTATATTTTGCAGAAATTATTACAGTTGTATTACAAATGTATTATTTTCTAAAAGTAGAATATTCTGATGTGCTCTCCTCTAAAACTCTCAACACTTGCCTTTCCCAATAATTCTGCCAGTCATCTGGATAGATTTACTGTGTATCTGCATAAACACAATTCAAATACACTCACATGATAAAGTCATTGGGCTGGCACACCACAGTGGCCACACCTCCTACAATAATCCAGGGGTTGACAACAGTCTGGCCGCCCGTCACTGAAGTGCCGCCCTCCTCTGCTGCATCACGGAAGCCTTTCATCATTAAAGGCATCACCTGCTCCCTCTCCTGAGACAACACGGCCATGTTCATTTAAAAAAAAAAAAAAAGAAAGACTTATTAGTGGAATACAAAAATAAACACTTGAGTGTTCTGTGATCACAGTCAGTCTACTAAATTAGTTTACTCCAGGCAAGCAACAGAGCTATAATAATACGCAGCACCGGGGTTTCTTTTTTTTTTTATCAAGGTGTTTCCTCAAGGATTAACCTTTACAAAGCCCAGTAAAACATCACTGGGATGAGTAGGAAAAACACTGTGCAAAGACAGATAAAACACAAGTGTCACGTGGCCATATCCAGTCCATTATAGCTAATACAAGGGACATTCATAAGGTTTCTGCACTCTTAAGAACTACAAAAAACAATTTACATTAATATCTATATAGTCATCATCCTTTGCGATGAAATTTCTCCAGCATCGTAACAACGGGCTGCCATCAGCTTAAAATTATTTGGTTGAGTGCATAGCCACCGATGCAGCGCTGTTTTCACATCATCACATGAAAATCTTCTTCCCCTTAAAGCTTAATTGAGCTCCGAAAAGGTGGAAATCAAACAGAGCCAAATGCCAAATTAACACTCACCCAGCCTTCACCGTTTCCAATGAAAACATACAAGCGCAAAAGGTTTTTGAGCATCTCTCGTATGTCTGAAATGAACACTGAACATGGCACCGTCTAGAACAGTCATTTAAACTCTGCTGTAACCTTTTGCATACTTATCTTGCATAAAGGGCCACTGTACATATGCAAAGCAATGTGGGTCACACAGCAGGATTACCAAAGTACTTTGTATGGAAAACAGTCTGCACAGGAAAAAACACTCAGAGGCCCTGACTGAAAAAAGATTCAATGGAGTCATTCATAGCTCACCTTGTCATTCATCTTCTGGCTGACACTGAGTAACATCAGCATGTTATCGCACTCAGTGATGCCCATGGCGTACAAATCACTCAGCACATTTGCGCAGGCTATTCGACCCTGATACCAAATGAAGAACACATAATTAGTGCTAGTACACCCATATATAGTATCATATTCAACACACACTACCAGTCAAATGGACACATCATCTTCAACGATTTCCTTTGTTTTTATTCTCGGCTACATTGTAGATTAATATTGAAAACATCACCTGTTGCTCTGATGACAGCTTTTCACACTCTTGGCATTTTTTCAATCAGATTCATGAGGAATTGACCTAGAATGGTGTTTAATTAACAGGTGTTCTTCGTCAAGAGTTAATTAGTGGAATTTCTTGCCTTTTTAATATATTTGAGAACATCGGTTGATACTGTTCCACTACGGTTCTACACCACATTATGGCAAGAACCACTTAACTAAGTAAAAAGAAACAACAGTCCATCATTACCTTATTACAAACCATATTCTGGTTTATTTGTCTTTTTTTTTAGTTTTCTGCATAATTCTATGTGTTCTTTCATCATTTTGTTTGTTTACAATATTAATCTACCATGTAGAAATTAAAAACGACAAAAAAAAAAAAAAAAAACAGGGTCCAAACTTTTGACAGTGTACATCGTCAAAAATTAATCAGCAACAGGCATGGCATTGGTGAAAACAGACAGAAGGCTTAATGGGCATAGGTTAACAACCTTGCAGATTATTGTCAGCCAAACAGGCAATACGTACCATCATATATGGATCTTCAACTAAAGGATAGAAAAAATCTGTAGTCTGGATCAGGGACAAACCGCCATGCCTCAAAGGGATTACACAAGAATCCATACCAATACCTGCAACATATAGAAGGCAAAAAGAAATTTTAAAACACCTTTTTATTTAAACAATTTTTAAACAATCATGGGCCTACAACTCACTCTTACCTAAAAACTAATCCACTTTCACAGAACCTAACTTTGTGAGAGACATCATAGATGCTATTATGATTTATATCTGATTTATCAAATGACTATTAATAGATCCAAGCTTGCCTATGCAAGAAATGTCTATCTGAAGCAGACCAGTTTTCAGGAGTATCACTCAGATCACTTCTACAACTGTGTTAATATATTATTACAAGGATGCGTCCAGAGTCCACTCATACTGGATCAAACCAGCCAGTAATTATTCCTGACCATTAAAAGTCAGTGTCAGCTTTGACATATAAGTTGTTATAAGTATGCCAATACCAGTTTTTCTACATGGAATAAAATTCACAGTGAAAATACTAACCCTAACCCCGATCTATTATCAGTTTTACCTTTTACATTAAAAAGGAACATTTACTGGTCATTTTAAATGAAAATACATCCAAAGTTTACTCACGTAACCTATTATATGATGTAGCTTTACTGAGGCACTACAGACCATGCATTTCTGTAAATTGGCTACACAGGCAGCTAGCACTGTTACCAGTCTAACGCCACTGTTGTCATTTGGCTGGAAACAGCCGTTTTTGTTTTACCTGTATATTTCCTTCAGTTTTAATCACTTCTTTGATTATAAAATACTCAATTTCTGGAGGAACAGACACTGTTTACAACACTGCTTCTCCAGAAATGCAGCATTTTATAATCAAGGCAGTAAACAGTGATTTTTCCAGAAATGTTATAGTACAAAATAATTAAGTAAATAGAGTATTTTATCATTAAAGTAGCAAACGGTTTCTCCAGGAATAAGATAAGACAAACCTTTATTAGTACCCCAACAGAAAGTGGACAGTACACAGTTAAGAGCAGCAAAATTAAGAAAAGCAATAGAATCAAATAAAATAGAATTAAATACTATGTCACAGTACAGTATAAAACAAAATGTTCAAATGTACAGTCTAAAATCTAGGAATCTAGAGAACCTGTTTCTCCAGAAACGTATTATTTTATTGTCAGAAACCACTGTTAGCCAGGTGGCTAGCTCTGTTAGCAGCTTCGTAGCATTAGCCTACCTAACCGGGGTCCGTGTGGGATTGAACCAATCTGGCCGAACCCACAGGTCTCGTCCCCGGCTTCCCCGGTACCCCCGTCCTCTCCCGGCGGGCGATCGGGCTCAAGTCCCTGCAGGAGTTTGAGCAGAGTCTCCTGAGGGACTTTGCAGCCTCATCCCTTCATGTCCGAGAAGGCCGTGAGGCGAAAGCCGCGCTCCAGGCCGTGCTCCTCGGGGTGAAGAGCCTGGTAGCCGGACGGGTAAAATGCTGCATATCCTCCCGCTCCGCACGACTCGACCGGCGGGGTCGGTGGACCCGAACCAGACATGGTGCTCCGAGCCTTATTTACTCTTCATTCAGACCCAGGAAGACCCAGACAGGTAGTTATGACTAGCTACCTGCTGCTGAATATGAATAAAGGTGTTTAGCGCTATACCAACGGTTTTGATTGGGAGCACACCATTTCATCCTCAACATAGGTCGTTCTGCACGCCAGTGTTGACAAATGACCTGGCAAATGATTTACCTTCAAACAATAAACATTTATTTTTTGTCAGTAACTTAACTCTTTCCAAAGATCGACAAGGCACTAAATAAACTGACCTGAGAACAGAGCCAAAGTACTGAAACATATTTTGTGGTACCCTCCCATGTTTAAAAATGGTACGGTCCACCATTATTATGGCCATGCGTTTTTAACGAAGGAGTGGAGCGCGTACATTTTTCCTTACACAACATGAAACAAGTAAAGAGAACCAGCTCTAATTCAGCTTTATTGCATTGAGAGGGAAGAAAGAAAACATTATTTTTAGACGAAGTTATGGCTTAAAAAAATGTTTATTTAATTCAATGAATTTCATTGATATGTCAAACGCCAGAATGTGACAAATATCCCTACAGCCTCAACACAGGCCATCATGATTCAGGCTGTATACAAACTGCATCACTGCAGTCCTCTGGCTTGAGCAGTTTAACTCACTGCACATAAAGGTCGATACTTTCTGGATCTTTCAGATGTCAGTATAAACCTGCCAAGGAAGTGAAGCGCCTGGCTGAGCTGCTATCTGCTTTATGCCTGAATTGAGTTTTTAGTGCTGTAGGCCAGGTAGTACAAAACAATGCCAATGAGAGCAGCTAACACCTCAGTAGACACCCAAGGACCACTCCATGCCCCCTAAAATTAAAAAAAAAATGAACAAGTTAGTCATAAAACAGATTAAATAAAACTAAAGAATGATGTGATGTCAAGAATATGCAAAAATAAATGGTCAACTATGCTCTCATCTGAGTAAATCAAAAAGTTTCCACACTTTCCAAACTCTAAGAATTTCAAAAACAAATCACTTTTCTACATAGTCTCCTTGCATTGCAAAGCAATTTTCCCAGCATCACATAACACTTAGACATATGCAATTACTACTGTTCTAGCAGTCACCATTTCCAAAAGAAAATATAAAGTAAACAACATATTTCAATGGCCGAGTGCTTTGTTAGTACATGTACTCACTCTGTGATCTACATTAACACTGAACAGGGGCTTAATGGCTTCAACATCCTCATTATTTCTTTGTGCCTGAAACAAAAAATGTATTATCAGAACCATTTACTGAACATATGGCAGCCTGGCACAGCTATTGTCAAAGAACATTCAAATAACTTTATGCAGAGCCACACCTTACGCAGGGCGCT
Organism: Phenacogrammus interruptus; assembly: GCA_037974425.1. Classification (NCBI taxonomy): domain Eukaryota; kingdom Metazoa; phylum Chordata; class Actinopteri; order Characiformes; family Alestidae; genus Phenacogrammus; species Phenacogrammus interruptus. The sequence goes on from JBBPCW010000133.1 coordinate 17,424,384, forward strand.
GTAGGACTCCTCATCAAAGAACTTCACTTGGTATGTGCCTGACCCTGCCTGTTTGTGGGGACTGCTCCAGGACACCTAAGCAACAATAGGGTTAGTTACATGTAGATACAAAAACATTAGTTGACAATAGTCTTTAAATAAGGGTAACATGAGAAACAGGAGAAATGAACCTGATATTTTCCAACATCCTGTCCTCTGGTCACAGGAAACTGTTGGCCGTTGACATCTGCATACAGGGCAACACTCTAGTTGTGGATAAAGAGAGAAGTATTAATGCAAATATTACAGTTCAGTCTGAATACACATATGGCAAAATCACTCGTGCTGTTGTGTCCTTTTCTTCTTCACTATATATTTTCTTCATGCATTGTAATACATGAACATAACCGTTTATCTTATCAACTGTCAAACACACTGAATTTAGCATTTGCAAATGCCATGCACACTTGTTACTATGTATATAGTTATGCTGCTACTATATCCTGGAGGTAGTTTAAATACTGCACAGACATAAATAGTGAACTGCATTGACAATCACTGAGTCTATAGTTACTGGGTGTTATTTATTATTAGAACACCACAGAGGAAAGGTCTAACATGGGTCTGAGTCCTCCCTCCAGACCCCCACCCCCTGCCAGACACTGTGGAGTTATATAGTTTGATGGCTTGGGGGACCATTTGTATAATATTCTCATCTCTGCCACTGTCGTTATTGAATCCGGTTTCATGCCAACCCATCTGATCAGCTTGTCTAGCCTGGAGGAGTCCTACTTTGTCAGGTTGCCTCACGAGCACACCACAGCGTAGAAGAGGACACTGGCTACCACAGACTGAACATCCACAAGTCCACAGGTTTAATAGGTCCAAATCCACCTTTTTGGTGTTTAAAAGGTTAAGTGATGATACAGAAAAGTGAATGAGTAACCCGATGATACAGAAAGTGAGTGAGTGAGTAACTGTTAGGCGTGTGCACTTTACTCCCATGGGAATTTGAGTTTATATATCAAAACGCAACGTCCCATTTTGATTCCTTGGCCAGTGCTATTCTGCTTTCCGCAACACAGCCAGCAGAAATGTGTGCAGTTGTTTATAAATACACACAAACCCCACTTCACGCTTCTGAATGCTGATATTTCAGAATCTTTATGCTGTTTACCTGTGCTCCATTTCCACAGGCAAGGCTCAGCTCAACAATGAACACAGTTTCAGAAGAGATGAGCGCATCCGTTGTTGTGTATGATGAGGTGGAGATGACCGGTTCTGTGCAGGTCTCGGCTGAGGAGAAACACACTGAATTCATTCATTCAAATCAGCTTCTGATGAAAAATATCTGCATTAAACCTACAGACATTTTACAAGAAATGTGTACTTCGTAGTTGACCACAGTACAAAACACAAGCATTAGACAGTACTGCAATATAGACATTATAAAAGTACCATGCAGCATTATCGAATCTCAGTTTCATTTACTTTATATGGACAAAAGTATTGGGACACATCTTAATGACTGAATTGTGTACTTCTAGTGAAGGGCAATCTTCTTCAGCATACCAAGATATTTTAGACAACGTCATGCTTCCAACTTTGTGGACAATGCAGTGTCATTGAATTCCCTGTTGGTGTAGTGACCAGGCGTCCCAATACATTTGTCCACGCAATGTTATTTTTAAGGGTTATTCCAAGCTATGGAAGACCACTGCCCTGTCGTATAGCACCCTTACTGATAATCATAATCAGAAAAATGTACAGGTACATGTAAAGACCGTAACAAATACACCCCCTGACACAACATTAAGGATAGTGCTTTCCAGCTAGAACGTAACTTCATTCAAAATTAAAGATCTATCAAAACCAGATTACTGATTTGTCGACCATGGCTTATACAAAGAAAGGGCAGCATTAAAATAACCTACCTGCACACACACTAAGATAAACAGACAGAACTAACGCAGTTATTCTCATCATGTTGTCTTCTCAGGTCTGAGGAAGTCTGAAGTGAATTCAGCTTTGTGAAGAAAGACCAATCACCGTTCAACCCCGGAGCTGCACAGACACGTCATTGCTTTGCAGAGCTGCTGTAGGAGGCCTGGACAGCACCATCTAGTGGAAGCCTCCAGTAATGTAGCTTCAGATCTTCTAAAAACATGGCAAGCTATTCTCCCAATACCTGGAATTACGTAGTTAACTAGGTTTCTACCTGTAGCAAGAAGACTCTTCACCTTCTCCCATTATTCATAAGTCATTATTCTGTTATGAATCGGACCTGTTTCATTTAACTCTTGATCTGTAAAATGACTGAATATTAAAGAAAGCTAATCTCATCCCCTCATCTGCAGCTATTTTACTGCATTTATTTTTATTGCATGAACACTACGTTACTTTTTTGAGTCATTTTGCACTACTGACCTGCTGGTACCAGCACACTAAATCGTAGACACAACAATGTCAGGGCTGTAGTTCATTTTGTTACAGTAATGTTCTGTAACAGTGTAGCACTGTTGCTTATTGTCTGTTTTCTTTTGTCTTAATGTATTTTATTCTTCTGTTGCACTGAGGATGCTAATGACTAATGACATGCTAAAGAATTTCCCTCTGAATAAATAAAATTCCTGATCCCTTAAAGCATAAATATATTTTGCCCAGTAAAATGTCAGAATTTCAGCTTGCTTACTTCAAAAACTCATGCATTATATTGAGTATTGTATGTAAAGTGTCCATTTGTCATATGTGAACACACCACAGCACAGCACACAGCGTGAAGTGGGAAATGCTTTCTCTGTATTCAATCCATTCAACCAGGGAGCAGTGAATGGGTGCCTTGCTTAAGGGTTCCACATTGCTCAGTGGTGCCACTGGCAGTCTCTGCTGCATGTTCTCCTGTTTGAGCAGACTGAGGTCAACCAGCACCTGGTTTAGCTTTTCCTGCAGCAGCCACAGGCAGTTCTGAGAATTTAACTCACAACCATCTCATCTTCCTAACCACTAGGCCACCAGTCACTTCAAAACATCCACTGGCAGCTGTGCCAGCCAGGAGCCAAACCAAGAATCTTCTGATGAGCTCTATTTTTTTCCTACTCATCTTTACCGAGGTTGCCAATAATTTAGGCGACTTAACAGTGAGTGTAGAACACTTCAAGGTGTTTAATTGGCTTCCAAAATCCTGATCAAGATTGAGCTTCCAGACTTCAATCCGATTAAGCATTTAAGAGGTGTGCTGGACAAACCTTACAAAATTCAAATGATCTTCTGCTAATGTGGAATCAATGCTTTGACAAGTCAGAGCTGTTTTGGTGAAACCTACACAGTATTAGGCAGCTGCATTTTTAAAGGGAGATATGTGGATAAAGTGAGCAATGTTTATAGATGTTTCTTTAATTCTTTAAATCTCTCCATAACAATAGTCTGTACAAAGATTTTTTTGTTAATACATTCAGGCAAGATAATAGACAATATTAACACGGACAAACATGAATTCTAAAAGAATCCATACATCCAGAGAGACAAATACCACATTTATAAAGGGAACATTGTCACTGATGGACGTATGCTGTACAGCAGAAACACACACAATCATACGTGCAGTACATTATGTGGTCACAGAGAGGCAGTAAAGATCTTTTCTAACATGTAACTAATATATGTAAATTGAACACTAGACAGTTCTATTTCTTCAAAATAAAACGTCCATCTGCTCCATTGTTCTTCTTTGTTAAGCCACCTGGTTGTAACGCTCAAAATTCAGAGGCCACAGATTGTCCTTTTTACCTACTCTTGTTCTCATGTGCATTTTGTTGTTCATTTGTCTTTTTTTTGATTGTTTCACTAAAGTCAGTTGCAGTGATGCTGTTCCACCACTTAATAGCACTCGACACTCTTTCTGAGCCTGTTTTTCTTTCACTGGATGCAGTCCATCACGTGAATCTGCAGGGTATCCATGTCTGGAGCGCGGTACTGACACTTCGGGCATCGGTAATCTGGCTGTACCTCAGGGGCATTCCGGTTCTGTGGTGGCATCACTGGCCCGGGGTACGGAGCTGCCAGAGTCAGAGAAAACAGTTTAGAAAGCCAGAGAAAAGACAGCACAGCGACAAAGATAATTCAAATGTGCTTAATTAAAATACTTTATTAAGCACACAAAACAAAGTGCACAAACACTTTGCAGCTACACAAATAGTTACAATCACAGCCTTTATAGACCTGGTGAATGCATTATCTGACAAGTCACAACATTTTCTATTGTGTCCTGAGACCATTCTGACCAATCACAGATGGTCTTGTTGGGTCACAATAAACATATCTAATGAATTGCAATCAGGCACCGTGGCCATATTGTTCAATCATACTACAAGCCGAATTAGGCAAGTGTGGAGAGGGCTGGCAGATGAGGAACAGCACATACCAGGAGGTGGCAGGAGAGGTCTGTAGTCATCCTTGTGTCTCTGCTGCATGTTCTCCTGTTTGAGCAGATTGATGTCAACAAGCGCCTGGTTCAGCTTTTCCTGCAGCTCCTCTTTTTTTTGGTTGAGCTTCTCTCGTGCTTCTCTCTCAGCTTGGAAGTCACACTTGTAGATTTCCGCCTGAGACAGAGGTTTAGTGCGGGGTGTTCGTTACTGAAATAAGCTAATAACATAATTAACATATGGCTAAATCTTATATCAGAATAATTTGAGCTCGCTTTCCACAATGAATATATAGATGTTTAATATATATGTTTTATATATATTATATAGATTTTGGATTGTATACAGTCAGCTCTGTAATTACTGGCACCTTGGTTATGATTAAAATGATATTGTTAATCAGTTCAATCTCACACTGAGGCAAGAGAATATAAGCTTAATTTTATTCCAATATTTAGTGATAAAACTATTAGTCACTATTAGTTCTACATTTAGCACTAAGTGCAACCTCCCTAATGATCCCTCTCCTATATCCATGGGTGCCAGAACCATTATAGCAGCACCTGGTTTCACTGCAAAATTGCACTTCTTTCCAGTCGTTTAAACTTTTTCAGTGGGGTAATGGTCAGAGGGCTGGGATAGCCATGTCAAAAGGTAGTGGTGATTGAACCATTCTTATGAATGTGGGCATATGTTTTGTACGACTGTCTAACACCATAACATTGGGAGCTTTTTGGCAGATTTTATTTAATGGTAATTTTTCTCACCCATCTTTACCAAGGATGCCAATAATTATGGAGATGACTAAACAGTGCATTTATAACACTTTAGAGAGATGTTACAGGTGATTCCTAACAAGCTACCAGCTTATTTCAGTACAATGTGATACGTCTTATGTACTTTTTGTCAATATAATTTGGTATATTTCATCAGCAGCTGGTTTGGAGTTGATTTACATTTTAGTTCAGTAAAGATGTAGAAAAATGATCTTTAGAGTACTGACCTGTGCCGTAAGCACCTGAATAGTCTCCTGGAGGGACCTCTGTTGCTCTAGTTCTTCCTTGAGTTTGTCAATGTGAGCCTGTTTCAAGGCCAGAGCTTTCTCAGCTTCCTCCAGTCTGTTATAGAGAGTCTCCGTTTCTCCACCCTGGCACGGCAGAAACACACACACACACACACACACACACACACACACACACACACACACACACACACACACACACACACACAC
>JBBPCW010000133.1:17430114-17441932 GCA_037974425.1 Phenacogrammus interruptus
CAGTATGCCGTGAGGTCTGGTGTGTGTGTGTATACCCTGTGAAGAAGTAGTAGGGTGAGCACGCGTTTATTTTTGGGAGAGGAATGGCATGGGCCATGCAGAAGGGAGGTGATCAGGTTACTACATGATAGGTTATTTTAGCTTCACACACACACACACACACACACACACACACACACAAGCAAATGATTGACATGTAACAGAATATAAGTTCACAAAAGCACTATATTTTTAGGTGAATATATATTTAGGTGAATGCATATCCAGTTTCCAAGACAGGGATTAAACCTATTCTTGGACTAAATTAGTTAAATATGAATCACCACAAGAAATTGGCCACTTCACTGAAGGCCAATGTTAAATGACACATGCATAACCGACACAAACTTATCATGAGAACTGACATAAATCTACACACTTCTAAAGGCTTGCTCTGGGGTGGCCTGGCGCACCGCCCAGGGTGAGTCCCTGCCTCATGCCCATTGAGCCCTAGTGAGGATTATGTGGCTACAGAAAGTGAAAAGGCTTATTCTAACAAGCAATATTGGTGAAATTAAAACAACAGCTTTTAGGACAGCTGATGTTATGATAATTTATACTGGCTTTCAGGGAAAAGATTCACATTTTTTGTCTAGGATAAACTAGAATGGCTTAACCTGGGTTTGGGAAACCAGTCTGATTTTAAAATCATTAAATAGCTTTTCACTAAAATGCTCTTTAGACAAGACTTAAAAACAGGAACTCAGCAAACTTTTTTCACTAACACTAAAGTTACTGGTGTACAGTATTGATGTACTGGTTTGTGGGAGAAGCAGTGTCCTAAATCAGGCCCTGAAGGGCAGAAAAAAGGGAATTTTTCATGAAACACATTAACAGAAGAATGGCATGAAGAAAATGACCAACCAATAACAAACAGAATCTGTTCATTAAATAAAATAACAATAACAGAGTTTTCCTGTTTTCCCAAGATCCATTCTGAACGTTTTCTGAATATTTTACTTTTTTGTGCAAAGACCATTATACCTCCTCCACCAAACTTTACTGCTGACCCTATGGATTATGGTTTGCTATGTTCTCCTGCTTTCTGCTAAAGTCAGGTAAGTTCATCAGATATTGTGATCACCCCTGAGAACACATTTCCACTACTCCAGCAACACTAAAACATTTCCTCACCGGCTGCAAAACCAGCTTGTCACAGGGCCACTACACCTGGAGACACAATCAGGTCCTACGGCAATTGGCGATCATCCTGGAAAGAAAGAGAACTACCATCAACGCCCTCCTTCCCTGTGCACCTGGACTCCTGAATACCATCCCCTTTTTGAGAGCAGGACAGCTTCCAGAAAGAACAGTGGCAAGAGTGGAAACAGCCCTCCTGGACACAGCCCGAGACTGGGAAATGAAAGTTGACCTGGATCAGAAACTCACCTTTCCTCCAGAGATCATTACAATTAATCTCAGACCAGACCTGATCTTGTGGTCAACCTCGCAGAAACTCCTTTACATAGTAGAACTAGCAGTTCCATGGGAATCTGCAGTGGACGAAGCCTACGAACGCAAAAGCCTGAAATACACAGACATTGTAGTGGAGGCAGAGCTGCATGGCTATCGTACGCAAGTGGTCCCTGTTGAGATTGGGTGCAGAGGTTTGGTAGCCAAATCAACAACAAAGCTCTTGAAGAGCATGGGCATCCGAGGCCAGGCTCACCGACAGGCTGTGAAACTGCTTTCAGAGGCTGCGGAGAGAGGCAGCAGCTGGCTCTGGATGAAGAGGAAGGACCCCATTTGGGCTACTAGATGTCAAAATTGAAAAAAAGAAAAAAATAAGAAAAAAAAAGAAAAATCGAGGACGAACACCTCCACCATAACATAAAGTATCTGTTCTCCCCACTCCAGTGGTTGGCACGAGGAGCAGAGGCAGAGGGGGCACACCTGAGGCGCACAGGTGTTGCTGTTGAACCCATCCTGAGGTGTCTTGGGCCTATCAACGAAACACGGGTCACTGATAACACTGATTGTTTTCCCCACTCCAAAACAAGAGTTAGTGCTGATTATGTTAGGGATTGTAACAACAAGTCCTATAGCTAGACGGACTCCTCCACCAAACTTTACTGCTGACCCTATGGATTACGGTTTGCTATGTTCTCCTGCTTTCTGCTAAAGTCAGATAAGTTCATCAGATATTGTGATCACCCCTGAGAACACGTTTCCACTACTCCAGAGTCCGGTGTTTTCTCAAGCCACTACAAAAAAAGGTTGCCTACTTTACACCACTCCAGAACACTCCTGTTTCACCAGCGACACCACTCCAGCTGACGCTTGGCATTGCACATCGTGAGTGTAGGCTTGTGTGCAGCTGAAGCTCCTAACATTCTTGTGCTGATTTTGCTACCAGAAGCAGTTTGGAGTTTAGGGAGTGATGCAAAAGAGGATTGATTATTAGACTTCAGTGTTCAGTGGCTCTATTGAGTTCACATGGAGTAAATTGTTGTTACTCCTAGACCCTTCCATTTCACAAAAAGAGCACTTACAGTTGACCAAGAAATTTAACAAACTGGAATCTTACAATGGCGGCACATTTTAAATCACTTCAGTTTGATCCATTCTATCGCCAGTGTTTGTAAAGACTCCATGGATATTTGCTTGATTTTATACATCGCACCTATAGTAATCACTGTGGCTGAAATGCTTGCTTGTAATGAAGAAGGGTGTCCACATACTTTCCCTTGCAGTGTATATCTTATGTCTTAATTGAAATTACTACAGTAACTTCTTCACTTCTGTTACAGCAATACAGGCAGATTCACTTGAACACACATCATGGTTTAAAAAAGCAAAGGCCAACAATCCATCTTAACCTTAATCATGAGGGAAACACTGACACAAAAACTTCCTGTGAAGAAGAAATCTACTAACTACTTGATGACAGATTATTCTGTTAGTAAAGCATTGTTTGACTCAATCTAATGTAGCCAGTTGAATCTCAATCAATAATAAAGACCTGAAATAAAGACTCAATCAAATAAAAACCCAAAAGCATTCCAGAATCGACATAATTCATTATTTATTGTGATAATATTGAATTTCATATGACAACACTTCTGTTGACATCATGTAACTGAGAAGCACGGTTTTAAGAGATTGTATCAGTGAGTAGCAGAGAAGGGGGGGGAGCGGTGAGGTGTGTGTATGTGTGTATTAGGGCTTAACAGGAAGTGAGTGTGCCATAATTCTTCCTGTGACTGCACCTATTCATTCACAGTTTGGTCAGTTCTAGCAGTCTGTTCTCCCCTCCCACCTTCCTTTCCCCTCTCTCCTTCTCTCTCTCTCTCTGTATAGCTACTCCTGAGCTGTGGGTGTGTCTGGAGACACTTATCTTCACAGTTGTCTGCCAGGCTTTCGTTTGTGCCAGAGAAAATCATGACTCATGGGGGGGAAAGGTGGCTACTGAGCTGCACTTATTTTGGTCGTCCCACCTGTTCCCACACAAAATGTCTTCCCATGTTTATGTATGTGCATGTGCCCATGCGTGTTCACTTATTTCACCGAGGTGCAAGGATCTCTGATGTGAAAATGGCACTTCACATATTCACATATGAGCCAGGCAAAACAAAATGACAATAATGTATGGAGTTGGTATAAGGACCAATCAGCTTCTGGCAATTTTAGTGGGTTTTTAATTAGGGCACTGTTTTTCCAGAACCAGGGCCAAGGTCATAAATGCATATTCCAATGGATAAGCCATGTCGGTATTCCCTCATGAGGCTGGACTCTTTAATGTTTCCATTCATGGAAACATAAGTCACATAATGAGACCGCTGCTATCTTTTCTCTGCCTGCTTAATGGAGTTGGGGATTTTTTTTTTTTTAATCATGTGTCCTCTCTCATAGAGAATAAGAATAAAATATAGCAAAACCTCAAATATAGCAAAAATAAAGGAAGAACTACTGATCTTTAACCAATCTGTAAACTTAACGATGATTATTTAAAAAATAACATTTAAAAAATTTCAAAATATATAGCCGTCTTTTTCTGGTTTATGGGCAGAATGAAATTTATGTTTCATTTTCTTACTCGGTTGCCATAAATCTAGCAGAAGACAGTCAAGAAACCTGCATTTACAGCCGCGTTCTTACTTCTCGGCCACAGGCGACACTCTTAGTGCGGCGATGAAACACAGGGCTGGCTTTCTGAGCCCTTACACACTCCGTCCAGCAGAAACCAACCAGTCTCCATGGCAACACGACGGAGCACTACAGCGAACGAGCTCAGCCAATGCACTGGACATCACTGCAATGAATTGGAATGGGGCACTAACAAATCACTGAAAGTGAGCCTGCTTTACCAAGCCCTTTAGTTTACATTAAATTCATAAACACAAACAAAACCCGTAACATCGCCAGTGACTGGTTACTGCGACATGGTCAATCCCTGGCTGTGTTACTGGCACCACATGGACCAAAAATATCTTCATAAACCAAAGGCTTGGCTGTCTGAGGCTTCAGGAACATCATGTTACGTTTGGAAAAATATATTCATTTTCTGCAATAAGATTTCTATTTCCCTTCCCTTCCTCTCATTTCTCGGCCTTCTTTCCTTCCCTCTGCCATCAGTCCTGCTGGTCGGGAGGCTTGAAGAGGCTTCGACCACGCAGGCTAAAGGTTGGTCCCTTCTTAACTGACTGGCGGGTAGCACCAGTAGAGACTGTGGGAGTGGAGGAGGACGAAGGCGGGGAAAGCGAGGGAGAGGCCGAAACCTCTTGAGGAGGCTGCCGGGACAGGAGCTCCTTAAAGACTGAATTCATCTGCCGACTGATCTCCTGCAAATGGCAGGAGGGAGAGAGAGAGAGAGAGAGGAACAGAGAGAGGGAGAGAGAAAGAGAAAGAAAAAGAGATTATACTAACCACAGCACATGCCTCACATCATATTGACATTGTCGTTACTGAATTATAGTCCTAAGAATTTTAAGCAGCTTAATAAATTGTAACTGAAATAAGTGTTTTTGCAAATGTATAAAATAAATCACTGTGAAATGCAGTTCAGCGGTTTCCATCCCTGATGGTGGAGGATTCCTACCCTGCAGCTTCATACTTCATCCTTGAAATAATGCACAAATTCACTCTATAGTGCTGTTTGGTGGGTCTGCAACACTACATATTCAAAGGTGTTTGGACACTTGGTTATCCAGGGTCCCCATCTTTGCTGCAGTAACAGCCTCTACTCTCGCGGGAAGGCTTTATACTAGACGATAATCGCTGTGAGGATTTGATTGCATTCAGCCACAAAAGCATTTGTGAGGTCAGGTACTGATTTGGCATCATAAACGGTCTTCCATATTTTTGAAAATGCCAGACAACAGTGGAGTCAGACCTTGTCAACGTGCACCGCTGGTCTTTCAGGTAGTACGCCGATGGGCCTCAGACTGTCCAGAGTGTGCCTGCGTTCCTGCGGACTGAGGAAGTCAATCAGTCAGTTGTTTGTTTTCTCTTTAAACTTAAATGTCTTCAGTTTATTTTTTTAGCTTCCTGAGGGTATTTTGTAGGGGTGACTAATTCTCCTACCCAGTGATTTGGCGGGCAGCGCCAGGTGACTGAGGCGGCAGGATAAGTCGTCCTTCAGGAACCTGCAGAGTGAGCTTCCGAACTGGACTCCCGCTTCCACTGCACCCTCCTCCTGTAACCGCTCCTCCACCTCCACTACCGGTCCTCTGCCTCCCTGGCAGAGACGCGCTGTCACTGTTGACCCGCATGCTGAGGGTGGTGAGCATTAAGATCAACGGTTACCTCTCAATTATTAAAACAGCTAACACCTATTGTTATTATACCTTCTGACATACCGAGTGCTGTGTTCAGACATTTGCTGCTCCTCTGTGACTAGATTTCCTGTGCTGCCGCCCCGGCCATCCTCTCTCTTCGCCCGATCCTGCTTTCTCTCCGCTCTGAAGTTACAGGAGTACAGAGGTGGGGGTTACTGAAAATGATTCTGGTTCAGGAACTGACAAAATGTCAGTGAAAACTTGAGGCTGTTAAATAAAAAGGAATAAATATAAAGCATTGTATGTTACTACATGTCAAATGTTTGGACATAAACACATTCTTACCCTTCAGACACGCTGATGTACTTATGCGGGATGAGGCCTTTGACTCCTCCCAATTCTCCTCTCCACCAATCAGAGGAGGCCTTGCTGTGCAGTAGGACATGATCCCCCTGCTTGAATGACAGCTCGGCTGGAGACCGTGCAACATAATCAAACATAGCCACAGCCTCCCACTCTACACTCACACACACGCAAACAGACATGTACAAACACACATACACACACACACACACACACACACACACACACACACGCGCGCGCACACACACGCACAAGAGAAACAACACAACCCACGGCGTGGTGCATGGCCACAACACACATGATGGGAAATGTGGTACACACAACATGAAGCACACAGGCAACAGTACAGAAACAACAGAGAATACACACATACACAGAGATGAGTATTTATGACACAACACACAGATGCTAAATAATTAATGTTGTATTTTGCATCTAAAGTGTATGCGGTATAATGTTCTCACCATCCTCACTCGGAACATGTTCCGCATCTCCTTCACCTTCCTCTGTAATGGGTTCACTGGGGGCAATAAGCCAGATATTAACATTAACTCTAAGGGCCATTTCCTAGTCTTGGATAAAACTGAAATGCCAAAGATGAATCATCACTGAAAATCCCTTTGTAGTCTAGGCTTTCGGGTCTGGGAAATAGCCCAAAGGGCATGTGGGTTCAGTTCTTTACTCTTATAACCTCACAACACAAATATATTATGATTGACTGAATCATAAGCCTATAGTTCAAGGGGTTAAAAAGATCAGTGGCAGGCAGTCTCACCAGTATTCCTGCTCCAGAGTCATGCACTTCTCGTAGACGGGTCCCGGGAGTTCGCCAGGACCAGGGAAGATGCTCTCATGCTGGAGGATCAGTGTTTTGACCAGTGCATTGATCTGGGGTTGCAGGGTCACTGCATCGTCCGACTCGGCCCCTCTCAGCAGACTGGGCCCGAAGCACACTGCCAGGTTATAGGGCTGCATCATGTTCTCATCACTGTACTGAGAAACACTGCACACACAAAACACACACATTTGTTTTTGTGCTGTAGAAAGTGAGGTCACATAGACTAAAGTATTGGGACACCTGATCATAAAAAGAACCGGGAGTTTTTTGAATGATATAGCAATCAAATACATTGACTTTAATATGCAGTTGGTCCACCCTTTGCAGCTATAATGGCCTCCACTCTTCTTGGAAGGCTTTTCACACGATTTTGGAGTTTCTGGGGGAATTTGTGCCCATTCATAGGTCAGACACTGATGTTGGATGAGGAGGCTTGCCTCACAATCGCTGTTCCATTTCATCCCAAAGGTGTTAGATGGGGTTGAGGTCAGGGCTCTGTGTGGACCAGTCAAGTTCTTCCACACTGAACTCATCCAGCTATGTCTTTATGGAGCTCGCTTTATGCACTGGGGCACAGTCATACTGGAATAGTAAAGGTTCTTCTCCAAACTGTGTCCACAAAGTTGAAAGCATGGCGTTGTCCAAAATCTCTTGGTATAATGAAGCATTAAGGCTGTCCTTCACTGAAAGTAAATGGACTAAAACCCTGGAAACCATGGCGTGTCCCAATACTTTTGTATATGCTGTGTATGTGTCCTATGTATTTACAATGTTATAAGCCTAACCCTTACTGTAACCCCAGTAACAAACAAAAACTCCAAATGTAAGTCAGTTTATATTATGGTACATGTTTATACCTAATGTGGAGTATTTCTGGTGTCAAGTGCTTGAAGTTGCTGCCCTATTGAAACGATTGTTCAACACACAGGAGAATGCCAGCACTACTCACTGATGGAGGAAGGCAAAGAGATAGCGCATCACTATGATGATGGGTCTGGGGAAGGATGAGACCACTGTCTTTATCTGAGCCGCTCTCTCTGTCACGTTCTCGATCTCTATTGCAGAAACACAGAGAGAAGATTGTGGATACAAATTAAAATAGAGTCTCTATGTCATTCTAAAACCTCATATTAACTTCAAAGAAGGAAAGACATTCTAAGTTATAGCAAGATAACTTACATAGCAAGATTGTATTGCAACTCATTTGGGATCATTTCTATTGGTCGGTTCCTCATGAAATGTTAACATGATGTAAAGCACACCTGGAATTTTCAGTGTACAAAATTGATTTTGATACGATAGAGTCAATATAACATGCCAGTTAGGTTAGATCTGGCTTTCCTCACAAATCTACCTCCAGGTGCAAAGCTTATTATCAGATTTTACAACTTCTATAACAGAATTTCTTTGTTTGGTTTGGTACTGCAGAAGCTAAAGTGTACTAGATAGAACAGATAAGTGTTCACTTGGTGCTTGATAGAAATACACACACTAGGATAGCAAAAGACTACTAGAACTACGTCAAAGGTCATTGTTTGTTTTATTTTGAATTGTGTTATTTTTTCCAGAGCTGTATATACAATCAGAGGTTAATGTGCCACAAAAACACTGTTTATAGTTCATCTACCATTCTTTATAGTAGTATAAATGACCATATATAAGTAGTGTAATGTCAACACTGGTTGTTTATGTGCACAATATAGCTATGAAAGAAGACAAAAGCATGCTTTTTCATGCAGACTCTCATAAAAACACATTCCCACCAGCAGCAAACCGATTCAGCAATAACTTTTAATCGGAGACTTTTAAAGAACCAGAGCTGAGCTGTTTGGTGTGCATCACAGTTCAAATAGAGGTTTAACATTTGTCAGAACGGGCTGTACCAACCAAAATGTGTGTTCCACCCTTTTGTCAGTCTTACTTGGTCTGAAGCAAGTAATTAGTCAAATGCAATCAACATGTTATCTGCATTTGGCTCCATGCCTTGAATGCCATCAAGTGCCAAATCTAGTGTCAGCCTGACCTCCTTACCATACTTCATGCTGCACCACACTGGCGCCAGACCAGGCACTGATTTTGCTTTGTGAGTGCTATCCAAGACATTCAGAGTTAGTTTGTTTGTGGCTGATGCTTACTACTTGGCCGAAACCGCAACAGCTCCATTTCTGGCAATTTCCGAACTCTTTCGATAAAGTCAATAAAGCGTGTAAATGATCATCGATCAAGGTTTAAAAGGTGCATCAGCAACACATTAAAGCATTAATGCCCTACTCGATTATTCACACACGCAAAAAACACACCCACAAAAGTGCATGAAAGGCATCTTACGGACACACTCCATGAGCTGATTGAAGCTTTCCTCTGGGAAAAGAGGCTTCTCCAGGCCTCTGAAGTACAGCTTCAAAACTCCTGCTACTGAATCAATGTCACACTCGCTGTCTGTCAAAGGGTCTTCTCCTGAGAAAAAGACACATATGGCTCACTGGATATTGTACATTGTGTGTCTAAAGCAACTGTGAGGTGTTTGCTTGTTTCGAGTGCAGCACACATGTGGCATTGGGATTAAATAATAAATGCATGAACGTACCTCTTTCAAAAGCATCTCTGATATGATTGACTTCACTTTGAGAACCTGGCACTCGGAATATCCCCTCATGATGTAGACCTGAAAACAAACGTATTTAAATACACAATAGTACGCAAAAGAACATCATCTGCTTTATTACATACTATAAAGGGGAACAAATGTACATGTTGTATTTTTGGCATATTTTCGTGCAGTTTCTTAGTATGTGCTGACGAAAAAGCCCTAATGAAATGTGCAAATGTAAAAGGGAACAAACTTTATTAAGGCTTTTTCCAACATGGAAAACTCACAAACAGAAATTGTGCACTAAAATCTGCCAAGAATTTAAGTTTGTTCCCCTTTACATTTCCTTTTCAACCAATATGTTAAATTCAGCAAATATACAATAACACATTCAAATGTGACCTGTGTTTTGATGGCTCATCAGTGACACCAGCATGGTGGTGTGTTTGTGTACATTTTGTACCTATTGGTCTATTTATTAGCTACACCCAATTTGTTATTCACGCAAAAGAAGAATAATAGAGTCAGAGGCCAAACCAGCACTGGGAACCTCATGCACACTAAATAAAAGCGTGCAAAGTGCATGTGCCTGTCAGGAGCCGCCTACTTATTGTATTTATTCTTGTCCAGGTGACCACAGGACTACTAGGATGCACATTAACACAAAACAGCCTAAATTGCGGGAGCAATTGCTGTACATTTTGTCTTAGTCATCTTCAAACCCTTCACCCATAGTCACTTTCTGGACACAAGACCACTGTTTGTTAAGTGGAGTACTTTCAGCCAGTGATGCAAAATTCCTGGGAACACAGATGTGTCTAATACTTAGGTATCAATGCAAAACATTACCTTACCACTACTACACTATATGGACAAAAGTATTGGGACAGCTTAATTCAGCTCCAACCCTGAATAAAGCGGTATGTCCCAATACTTTTGTCCATGCAGTGCATGTCCGTATTGCGGATGTATTGATAATAGTCCACCACCCAAGAAATATCTGGTCAGTGATGGTCCTTTGGTGATTGTATTGGTGGAAGGGGGGCAGGCTACAGTCAGTAACAGTGAACCAACAGAGTGCACCTTTATGGAGGATGTTGCTAATAAAATGACAGTAAGCTTAGTTACCACAAACGAGCAAATTAATGTACAGTATGCTTAAACACAGGCTCACCATGGAGGTTGATGAAGCGAATACAGCTTTCCACCACCAGGGGGATCTGCTGACCAGAGCTCTGCCACCGGAAGAGAAAGAGAGAGATCATGAGAACTGAGTTACCATGGATGAAGATGCTGACAAAAAGAAAAACAGCCCACCCATGACAACAGGCAAGTATTTTCAGTGTAAGACACAAAAACAGAAATGGCATGCACACTACAAACCAACAGTATGGAAGCGTGTGTGGATTTCAAAAATGTTTATATCTCCTTTAACCAAAGACATTTATCCAAATGTAAAATCAGTTTACATGCATTACTGATATCCATTTTGCATGTTTCTTTAATTTTCACAGCTCATTCTGTGTCCTAAACCACTGCGACAAGTCCTTGCCACCTTAATGAAGAGCTGGATGTGGTCTGAGCTGACAGAGGGATGTTTTATGGAGGTATTTATAGAAACGGTTTTGGATGACTGTTAATCTAGTGTGTGTTTGCAAATTGATTCCTTTAAGTTTCTTAATTGACCAGTTTTAATACTTTACATAAACCCAGTTTTAGATATGATACAGACATGTTATAGCTATAGATGTGAGAAATATAATGCAGGACAATCAAAACTTAAGTTAAAATTAAGTTAAGTGGACCATCAGACACTTGGCCAAAACGATTTGTTCTGTATTAATAAGCACATCACTAAGTGTTTTCCTGTTCATTTGCTAAGGCTCCCAAGGGTTTGGCCTGTAGTGTATGTGGTAAGAGATTGTCTGTTTAGCTTTTAGAGCAGGTGAAATTAAAATTAGGATTGGAAAAGAGCATGTGCAGACTGAGCCAAAGCAGAGACAGCAGTACCTGAGTCCTAGACATCCGCCTCCTTCTCCTGCACACCCAGCAGGCCAAGCAGACACAGGAAGGAAAGTGAGAGAGAGAGGGGGGGGGGGAGAAAGGGGGAAAGAAAGAGAGAGGGAGAGAGAGAGACACAGAGAAAGAGAGGGAGAGAAAGGAAGAGAGAGAGAGAGCAAGGGAGAGAGAAAGGAAGAGCATGTGCAGACTGAGCCAAAGCAGAGACAGCAGTACCTGAGTCCTAGACATCCGCCTCCTTCTCCTGCACAC
>JBBPCW010000133.1:17522721-17538709 GCA_037974425.1 Phenacogrammus interruptus
CCACACTCCAGACATCAATTTTTATTTAAATAAAATTTAAATTTAAATAAAAGCATATATATGTATGTATATATATGGGCTATGTGTGTGAGAGAGTGGCATCTTTATATACATATATATGTGTGTGTGTGTGTGTGTGTGTGTGTGTGTGTGTGTGTGTGTGTGTGTGTGTGTGTGTATTAGGGCATTAACGAATTTTTAAGATTTTAATGATTTTTTCAAGTCGACTAGTCGATCAGCAAAGTCTAAGTTGTGTCAAATAGTCATTTAATGATGTCATCACATGCGCAAAGGAGGAACACAGGCGTCCGACATTAAGCAACTTTTATTAAAGTTCTCTGTAACATCAACAGTCAACATGACAATTTTCTGCTAAATTTAACTGTACAACTGCGAGTGGGAGTGGGAACTGTTGAAGCCGGCAGGACGACTCACTGCAGTAGTAGCGTTAGCCATGTTAGCTAGCGGAGCCGTTTCAGATGCAGAACACAGGTGCTGTTACTGTACTTTAACACAGACTTGCAGGCTGTGCATGTCCCCATATGATGTGTGTCTGTCTTTTCTGCCGCATGTCTCTCGTCTTGTTGTGGTCTTGTGTTTAGTTTCCCCACGCACCAACGGTACCACCCCTTTTATGAAGGGACTATAATTATTGGTTAAACTAAGGAACACGTGTCAGCATAAGCCAATCAGAGGCAGAGATCGCATTGTGTACACAAGCGAGGGCAGAGAGAGAGGGGAAAAAAACATGTGACTAGTCCACTTCCACTGGTGCCTCTGTAGTCGACTAGTCGACTTTTGTGTTAATGCCCTAGTACAGTGGTTCCCGACCTGGGGTCTGGGTCCCCCTTATGGGGGTGCGAAAGATCGCAGGGGGTACACACAATTTTGTCTGCACTGAGGTTACCAAAATTATATTTTTATGTATTAAATTTATAAAGTCGCAATGTCTGAGAAACGTAAAAGTGTGTATGTGTATAAGAACCAAAAACCTAAAATCGCTTTTTATATTTTGCAAATAAAATTTAGTAATTTATCACTTTACTCTCTTTGTGCATCCATGCGGGGTTAGGGCTTGTCTTGGACACAGGCAAGGAAAAAAAGGTTGGGAACCACTGCCCTAGTATAATTACAAGTTTAAGTATGCCTACAAAGATGCTTATATATATAATAACAACATTTTCCACATCTGGTGAACACCATTCATAAAGCAGCTCTTACTTATTTGAAAGAGAAGACGTGAAGAAGTAACACAACCTTTACTCATACATGAATCAGTGACTGCTTCGGTTTGGTTTTAAGTAATGTTTTTACTTCTCTGAGTAACTTCTGACCAAGTTGTGCAGTTAATATTTTCCCACTCAGTAACTATTCTTAATATTCAGGGTAATGCAGGAAGCATGCTCTACTTTTCAGTGCACACCAGGCCAAATAAACAGCGTAGCTCGTGTAATTTTCCTCATTAAGGTGTTTACTCCCTCCCTATTCAATTACAACAATTTTACATGGTGAAACAAACCCCATGGCTCTGGGCTCCATTCACATGGCAGAGATGCCGGCGCGATATACCAGGCCTAGGAGATCAGGTGGGGTCAAAAGAGACGTGTTTGTAGATGCTTTCGTGTGTTTTCGTCCAGATGGGTGGGACTGGCTAAAGAGTATCTCTGCAGACGTGGGGGAGCGCAGGAGAGCAAAGGGAGTGTTGTTCATGCAAAAGGAAACAGCCATTTAGACGGTCAAGGAAAAAAACAACCCTTCCTCAAAAAGAAGAAGGAAAAAAACCCTTCCACCTCCTGGAAATCTAGTAATAAAGAGAAGGGGAAAAGGAGGAGTGTAGCATGAGTGGAATAGACTGAGGGATCAACGGAGCAGAACAGTTCAAGCTGGTGATACTACAGCTGTGTTTTCATTGACCAGACGCACTTAAGGTAAGTAAGAACTTCTATTCTTTTAATTGATGTCGAGCTATAATTTTATACAGCATCATTACTGAACAATGCTTAGTTTATAGATGGTCCGAAGCCCTTCATGTCCATGAGGCAATATGAAGGCTATCTACATATTTATAATTTCACCAAAACACATCTCTCACCGCTATGCTTCTCTGGCTGATGTGATTAATAAAAGGTTTACCTTCATATGAAGATTCACACTGAGGTTTTACAGAGATGTCACCATTTCAGAGTCAGAATCAGAAAACTTTTTTGATCCTGGAGATTGCTAATATTATGACTGCACAGATACACAGAGACAAAAACAATATGAAATATGAAGTAAATCCAGTAAAACAAGTAGAAAAACCTCAATACGAAACACACTATGATACATACAGAGTTACTGCGCATGATAGAGATCAGTAGTATATGAGTAATAGTGATATTTGACATGGTAAGACTACTGTACACAAGATATTGCACAAAATGAATTGATTTCATTATTGTTCCTGTTCTCAACTAGGAGTTTATCATCTTTACTTTTTAAAACATCATAAGCTTTGTTAAACTTGAAAAAGGATTTCTGACTATTTACTCCGCGTTTGCTTGTCTTCTCATGAAAAGCCTCAGTCCACATCCTATGAAGCGGCCGTGTGGGCCATAATGTGATTTTGATTAAGTTTGCTGATTAAATCCCTTCCTCTGATTATAATGAGAGGCAGCACACCCCAGAATCCCCAGAGGCTGGAAAGCATTTGAAAGAACGCCTTTAGTCCTCGCCGCTGGCCCAGAGCCAGCTTGAATTTACCCAGCCTTCCAAGAGGTCTACTAGTGGCCCACTTTCTGTTCCCGGCACAGAAACAGTTCAGTTCAGGATCATGTACAGTTAAAGGGGAATTCCGCTGCTTTCTGCTTTTTAATTCTGCGTAATTGAATGGTTAGGATGTAAACATCTTTCTTTCAGTGGCTAATGTGAAGCACCCCGTTCTAGATAAATTTATAGAGTCAAAACTGTTCGCAGCAAGACAGGAACCAGACGTCTGAAGTGTAGGGTATTTTTTCCTATGTTGCATAGAAAGAACAGAACCCGAAGAAAACTTTCTAACCATCACTTTAAAGAAATTTGGGTCAGTAAACTATAAGATCATTTAATTTGAAATAAATTAAGTTTTTTTAGGCAAATCAGACACAAATGTTGGTAAGTATATGCATTATACTGTACCTTAGTTAGCCCCCACAGTGGTGCAGTGAGTAGCACTGCGCCTTAAACCTTGGGGGTTTGTATGTATGTATGTATGTGCGCCCCCCAAGGGTGAGCCTCTTCCTCGCGCCCGTAGATTTCGGGACAGGCTCTGGTTACCCGCAACCCTAGTAAGGATTAAGTGGCTATAGAAAATGAATGTATATATTTTAGTTATGTTTTAGTGCTGTTCTTTTTAAATATATTTCCATTTCTTTCATTCTGTTTTTTATTCACACCTAATAACTAAAGTATGTACCTGTTGATTGCCAGGCTCATTATTATTTGCTGGCCTTCATCCAAACCACATTAAAGGCTGAGAAGAATTTGAGTTGAGTGAAAAGTGTGTGTCTGAGCAAGTGTGACATGTTTATATATATATATATATATAATGTTTTAATCTTTAAATTTGTGCTCAGACAATCTCAGAGACCAAATATCTAAAGGACCAAATAACACACAGCACTGTGCAAAAGAATTAGGCAATCTAGGCATATCTAGGCAAGAACACCATTAACGGAATAAAAGAAAACATTAGGGATGCACCGAAATGACTTTTTTGGCCAAAACTGAAAATGAGGAAACACTTGGCCTAAAACCGAAACGGAAACACCGAAAGAAATTATTGTACCAATTTTTGTAAAATTGTCCTTATAGCTGGGCCTATGTGTACATACCTCACTAAAGTCAAGCATTGCAACTGCATAAATTAATATGTCACTTACCGATCTGAACACAGTTGTAAAATCATAATCTAGTCCGGGGGTGCTGAACTCCAGTCCTGGAGGGCCGTGATCCATGTTTTGGTGATTTCCCTTCACACCTGTTTGAGGCGGAGAACCATCAAACTCTACTGGACACCGGCCCTTCAGGACCGGAGCTTGACACCCCTGATCTAGAGCATAAAAACACAACTAAGTCATAGAAAAAGGAAAAGGAAATAAATATACTGTATATGTACACTGTTCTGTAGTAACAAAAACAATAAGTGTAAAAACACTTAAAACACTTAACAGTCCAAAATATCATAGGCAAACATACTGGGGGATGAAACATTTCAGATATAGGTATTATGTTATATCAATATATTACATTTTCTAAGTAGAATGTTTCTTACTGTAGGTTTTCGCAGCGAGCCACAGGGACTGACCAGCACTATGGCCTACCTGCTGATGTCTGTGACTCTGCTCCATCTCATCACACTGGCTGTTCTTTTCATTGCCACCATGGAAAAGGTTACCTTAAAGACAATCGGTCTTTTTAAATATCTAGTTTTGCTATCTGCATTTTCTGGATTACCACTGATTATATACAGTATTTTATTTTGAGCTCATGTTTTAATAGTATGTTACTAAAACCAAATTGTAGTGAATCTATTTAGAGATATTATAAATAATAATATATTCCAGACATCTTTTGCTGTACTATTGCTCCAGATCTTCATCAGGTTGTTGAATCTGGATGGATAATGTTTGTGTACTGCAGCATGCAAACAGCGACACAGATTTTTCTCAGGATTGTGTTCAGAACAGCTTACTGTATATTTGCAGTGTCACTTGTGTAATATAAAGGTTCATTGCTGTAAAACGTGTTATAGACAAATTGCAAAAAACAGCATAATTGTAAGTATTTCATGTTTTGAGCTGACTTCAAAATAAACTTGTGAGTTTAAACATGCATAACTGCTTTGTGAACTGTGTAAGCACTAGTTCAATAAAAAAAAGCAATAAAATCAAAATGGCTCGCAATGCCTTAAAAATGCCTTCAGTTTGCGGATTGGCATACAGATGTCCTGGCTGGACGCACACTACTCACTGAAAATCAGAGAGACAGAGTGAGAGAGAATGAGAAATGCAACAATTGAGGTGCAAAGAATGATTTCAAACACAGAAGTCATTCTTTGCACTTGAAGTGCATCTCAATATCCATCAGATTTCACAGTGATGACATTCATCGTCTGCATCTTTTGAACCATCTTGCCTGTCTTTCCACATCTGACTTTAATTCTCCTCTAATTATAATTATAAATCCCAAAAGAAGTGCCTACAGCATACCAGTCCAAGATCAGGGAATACAAGAACTCAGGCATTAACATGACATTACATCATGACCACAGCAAAAGTAGTTTTAGTTCAAAAGAAAATATTTTTTAAATAGAATAGAACCTTCTTTGAACACTAGAGACAAATGCCTTATTTTTTTCATAGGATAAATGACTTTTCATGCATCTAAAACAGAAGCAGAAAACTGGCCGTATATTGTGTTGACTACAAAAAACTATAAAAATGCTTTCTTACATACAGAGCTAAAAAGTACCAGCAGTTATTTTGATCAAAATAACTATAAATAATGAAATATACATTACTGCAATGATTATGAATCATTGAATAAACAAACGAATGCAACTAGAATATCTCAGTTTTACCGGTTTATTGATTCATTGATTTATTTGTTTGTTTGTTTGTTTAGTCTATGAACAAATGACTCAAATTGGCTTGGAAGTTTTACTGTAAATAGCTGTAAAAATACAGAAAAGATGTATATCATTTGTAATCCAGAAAATAGTAATGTTTTGATTGTATTGGCATTGCACCATATACACCATGACACTCTACAATAATCTACAACAATGTGGCGTTCATGAGTCTTTAGTAAGTCTTTCTTGTTCCCTTTCCGACTCAGTCTTGGTGGGTGTGGTCCAACACTGAAAGCTCAGACCTGTGGTACAACTGCAAATTTGACAATGAAAGAGAGGCGTGGTTTTGTGAATCATCAAAAGAAACAGGTAAGAATGCTCCAAATAGAAGTCCTTTGAGTAAACTATATCTTAAAGATGACATCCCATCACCTAATACTCAAGTTTTATATTTGGAATATTTGGAAATCTGAGATTCACCACAAAACACAATGTACTAAAACTGTGCTTAACCCTTAATTTACCCCTGAAAATACACCAAACCCCTTCATCTAAATTAAGTGACTGACCCTTTAATTTGACCTTAAAACTAGATTTAAGGCTTGAGTGTGAAAACTCTTAATCTTAATCTTTAAGGCATTATTTCAGGAGGTTCTATTATTTAAGGGGCACATTTGAAAAAGTAAGGGGAAGATAATAGTTTTAGTCTGTGCACTTTTTTCTTTTATATCCTAAATGGCAAAATTTAGGTAATTTTAAGGGGTAAAGCTAAGGTGTTTGGTTTCTTAGTGGTGAGCTCATATATTTTTCTCAGCTGTGGATTAAAAATAAAACTTTTGTTCCTATTTATTATGCAGAGTGGCTCCAAGCTGTTCAGGTCCTGATGGTCCTCTCTGTGGTCTTCTCCTGCATCTCATTACTCATTTTCCTCGGCCAGCTCTTCACCATGTCCAAAGGTGGGCTCTTCTATCTCACCGGCGTCTGCCAGGCATTTGCAGGTAAAACTGAAGCACTTATAGTTATTTTTGGTTTGGCTTTTAGTTGAGGACACTAGAAGCATAGGCAGGGGGCTTTATTTTCTTTGGGATATGAGTTTCCATCTCAAAGTGATGCAGTAATTTTCATAAAATCAAAGGTGTAAACGATAGCACTCCACAGGTTACCTGTTCATGGCTCTTATCATCAGTATGTATTTAAACACAAACATTTTCGTCTCCCATTCCATACAGGCCATTTTTCAGAACAGCTTGTTTTGATTTCAATGCTTTGTGATGTCACAAAAAACAACACATTTTTATATAGACCTCTAAAGACGCGTTATTTGCAGTTAGTGTCATTGCCATTTTGGGAAGTATTTGGGGAAAAATATTTAAAACATTTTTTACCATATATATATTTTTTCCACTTTAATGTCACTGGATATTCTGGATTAAAATTATATTAGTGAGTCTAAAATTAATGTTGATCCTAGAAAGTGAGCACCTCTGTGCACTGAAGTTTAACAGTATTTTCATGTCATTGGAATGCACAGAAACATGGATGACCAGGTCTTTGTAATTTGTGTCTACGGGAAAGAAAACAGCCACTTTTGCACGTAATTGTTCCAAAGCTGTTTTGTTGTGTGTAGACTTTCCTTTAAATATTACTGTGATGTTATTGCAAGCTCATTAAGGATTTGCAGACCACAGAATTTTAAGTTTGAGGAGCTGTAAATGGTCTGTTGGCGGATAGCACATAAGCTATATGAACAAAAGTATTGGGACATCTAACTTAATATGGAGTTGGATCCCCTTTGCAGCGGTAACAGTTTCCGCTCTTCTTGGAAGTCCAAGATTTTGGAATTTCTGTGGGAATTTCTGTCCAGTTGTTTCTGTAGAGAATTTGTGAGGTCAGGCACCAATGTTGGACAAGAATGTCTGGTTTACAATTTCCATTCCAGTTCATGTTGGATGGGGTCGAGGTCAGGGCTCTGTGCCAGTCAAGTTCTTTCACACCAAGCTCCTCCAGCCATGTCTTTATGGAGCTCGCTTTGTGCACTGGGACACAGTCATGCTGGAATAGAAAAGGGCCTTCTTTAAACATCCACAAAGTTGGAAGCATGGCGTTGTCCAGAATGTCTTGGTCTGCTGAAGCATTAAGATTAAGCTCTTTGCTGGAAGTTAGGGAACTAGCCCAAACCCTGAAAAACAATATTTGATACAATACCACCTTTTATCAAATAACATTGTTTTACACAATAATTCAGTGATGACGTTAATTGGTGGGCACAGAAAATAAGATGAAAGGAAATTGAGGATCTGGCTCAAAAACACTGTAAATGTTTATGCACAGGTGAACAGACTAGAACTGAACCACAGAGCAAACTACATAACTACTGTAAAAACACTACATTTTTCTTGTGCTTTACAAGAATTTTTTCCCCATAAAGACCATTTTTATGTTTATACATTAGTGTGGGTTTATGTAACAAAAGCTGTTTAGTTCATTTCTCCTCGACTCCTTATACCTCATCATTAAACAGGCTGTTGTGCCTTTATATGTAAATGTTTCTCCTCTGATTGGCTGCCCTGAATTTCAATGACAAACACAATTTAGGCTGAGACACTCCATACATCTTCAGTGTGAATGGATGGGGCTGAGAATTCACAACATGTCAATATATTGGTTTACACAAGCAGTGAAATCAAAACAGTTTCACAGATTCGTGTCTATCAATGGACCGTATGGACTGGCGAGTGAATGGTAGATTTTTGAAAAGGTTAATAGGCTACCCCAAACCTTTTATTTCAACAAATATAGTAAAATGAGGTCCTTTAAAATTAACCTATACGTCAGGCATTGTCTGTATTACTTTGTGCACTTTTGTAGATATTGTTATTACCAAGCGCACACAGAGGTAGTAATCACAGCAGCCTCTTTACTCAAACATTTGCAGCTCCGCAGTGGTTTCTTTCTCCACATTTGCCCTCTAGGTCTCACCACCTTTACAGCAGCTCTCATCTACACGCTGCACAACAAAGAAATCCTTGAGGACTCCAGAGAACTGAGCTTGGGACACTTCGGCTACTGCTTCATTTTGGCATGGGTGTGTGTGCCTTTACTAATATGGAGTGGAATCATGTACATCCATCTGCGCAAAAGGGAGTAGACGTGCCTGCTGAGTACATTAAAAGAGATGTAATTAGTTGACAGTATTACATTAAGTAGTGTTTATATTTATATCTAACCTGGAATCTATAAGACTATCCATACAATCAATAATCAAGGCCTATATTTGCATTTGATGGTACAGTGAAGCAGAATGTGGATATTACTTCTACAGGGGAAAACAACCCTTTTATATAGAAACAGGAGGCCAACTTCATATTCTTTTACATTTCTTGTATGAGTGATACTTTTCTATACTGTACTGATAATAATCTTTGTATGCCAAAAAAGAGAAGCTGTATTTTTATGAATAAAACTCTTATGAAACCTTTAAAGCCCCTGAAAAGTGGGTGCCATTAAAATGGTATTTGTCTTTAGGAGGTAAAGACAAACGTAGTGAACACTAAATGTGAATATTCCACTTACTAAAAAAGGTTAGCCAACACCAAGTGGATTAATCAAATAATTAAACAACTTTAATTGATCATTGGGAACAATTAACTTAGACACACCTAGGCTGGATTAGTGTCTGGTACAGTGATGAGTGGTATTTCCTAACAACAGGAAACAACACTCATGGGTTCCATTCTGTACGTTCTCCCATGTAATTACGTGGATTTCCATGTACCATGATTTCCTCTCACTACAAGCCAATGCATGCTAGGATTAATACTTCTGTCAGACACCTTGACAAAGGCACTGGCAAAGAAATCCTATAGTTGGTCCCTGCCCACTGCATTGTAAGGTTGGGGGTAAAATTCATGGGCTGAATTTCATTGACAAAGTACTTCCAGAAATAAAACATTTCCGCGTATGAGAAGGCGGCAAAATGTCTCAACAAGCAGCATATAAAAAATAGAAAATATTATTGAAACAGTCTGGAAAGATTCCAGCAAATGATGTTTCATGCCAGAGCGGTTTAAACAGGGCACTGACTGTTTTATCTATCACTATGAACACTGCCTGTTCAAACTGGTTTGACCTCTGATTCCTACCACCACAAGGAGTGAGGCTCTCTAAAATAAAGGATGTTCTCAAAACAACTCTCAATTAGCTATCACTGACTGATTTATAATGCAGAACCACTAAAGGGGGACCTTGAGTTATAGAGAGGGACCTTGCCACAGATCTGTTCCTTCAACAGTGATGTAACCCGAATTTTGGTGTAAGGCAAAACACACCCTAGTCACTGATCCTTATAAAATCATAAAAACACAACTACGTCACAGAAAAAGGAAATCTCTCACTCTCATGCTGCCTTACAGCGTATTCTTCCACCGCACACAACCAACGTACTTCGCAGACATGGTACATAAGTACAAGGTTAACATTGTAAGTCGAGTTGGAGTGAGCGTCGTAAATTCGAAACAACGTATTTTGAAACTGTTGTAAACCGAGGACCCCCTGTATTCAGAACATTCACTTGGAAATTGATCTCAGAATCAAAATGGCCTTTAAGCAGAACGAAAAACCCCCAAATAAATGCTAAATAAGACAAATGAAAAAATGTAGTTTTAAACATTAATACTGCAATATTAAAAAAAACAAGCAAAAAAACATGTAAACTACATCCGGTCATTAGAAGGTACACTCCGGCCAGTACTAGTACAATTAGCGAAAGAGGTCTTACTAATGATAAGGAAGGTGAGAGAGAAGTCAGCAGCCAAAAGTGTGTTTCGAAAGCAGGAGTTATAAAAAAGAGTTATGTAGAGAGCAAAGTCATGAACTGTAAAAAAAAAAAAAAAAAAGATGCACTAAAGGAAT
The DNA here is from genome assembly GCA_037974425.1 of Phenacogrammus interruptus. Classification (NCBI taxonomy): domain Eukaryota; kingdom Metazoa; phylum Chordata; class Actinopteri; order Characiformes; family Alestidae; genus Phenacogrammus; species Phenacogrammus interruptus. Next base: position 17,533,223 of record JBBPCW010000133.1, read on the forward strand.
CTTTTAGGAATCTAAGAACTGTAATTGCCAACAACAGTTTGGACATTTCTTCCTATAAATCTTATTTCTGAATGTTTGTTTTTTATTAATAAAGTCAAAATACACTGATTGTAAACTTGAAGTGGGTGAGCACACCAGAAGTATATTTAACAAAATAAAAAAAGACTTGTTTCCCCTGACTGTATTCAAAAACTGGAAGCACTGAAAACGCATCATCGATGGTAACAAAATAGAACAAGCAGTAAAATGAGCCAGAACTCAAGACTACAGTGAGCAGGAAAGTGAACTAAGAGGACAGACTCCAGAGACCTTGTGAGGCATGACAAACTCATGACTTGCGGTTCTGCGCTAATAACTTCCATCACGTTATCTAATATGCATAATATTGCCGAGAGCACAGACCTCACAAATAAACCACTCAAAAGCATGTGAAAGCAGCCCAATTCTGCCTCTGCCATAGGGCTTCTTTCCCCTGCATAGCGCTGCTTACTCTTCTCTGGTTACTTCATGGTGCCACGCCTGGAACGTTGTGAGCAAACAGAGCAGAGGTGTATCGCAAAAGAAAGTTCTCTACAACAGCAGACAGAGGGATTTTAATCAGAGGTTTACCACAGCTCCACACAACCACGCAGTGTCTCCAGGAGTACAAGAAGTCGCTGCATAGAGTACAAGGTGGCTGCCAAAATGTTAACCAGCAGCAGAGTCCAAATATCAAAGTGGTTCTCACAACCAGGTATCTAGATTTCTTGATAGCATGTAATCAGGCAACAACAAAACAAAAAAATCCGTATTGTGTGATAGCCATCACTTCAAAATAAACCACTTTAGTCTTAAAATATACAACAGTCACTCATCTCAAAGTAAAGGGGGGGGGGGGGGGTGTTTGTTTGTTGGGAAAAATCAGTTTCATGTTTTTGCATCTTCAACATTTGCAGCTGAATGCGATCAGCCATCAGGGTGGGTGTTGGGATGTAAGGCTACTGGCACTGGTACAGAAAGAGTTTGGTGTTAGTGGAGTTTATGGTGAGACAGGAATCATACAGAGAGGAGAGGAAGATGAAAAGGTCAAGGAAGAGCAGCAGAGCTGTTTGACAAACACTGAGGTAAAAGCGTGTCAAAACTCTATAGAAAGCTCTTTATTTTCAAATTTGGATAAGTGTTCACCTAGTATGTTCAAACAGTAAAATTTGCTGTTAAACTTCCACTCCATTTCTCTCTCCTTCCCTTAAAGCATCTCACAATTTTGTTTATTTCCCCCACAGCTCCGTTTTGTACACACACCCACACCACAAACTGCTGAAGAGGGAAAAAATGAAAAAATGTCACTAAAGAAAGAAAGAAAAAAAAAGTAATTAGAAGTCCTTTAGTCCATGCGTTTCCGATGGGTAGGAAACTCAGTGTGCCACGATAAAGCCGAGCCACTAGAGGGCACAATCACTTAAACCGTTGAACAATAACAGCATTCAGCAGGTTGGCCTCCTTCAGTGTCTGGCTCTCATCTGTTAGCTCCTTGTTGGGGAAGGTTGTCATGAGAACAAACTCGGCAGCAGCCATGGCTGGCCGAGCGCTCACCACAAACTGACGCAGGTCGGACACCCTGAGGGGAAAAGATTGGAAATTAAGATGACGCTAAGGCGGGGGGTGGGGGGGTCTTCCTGAGTGCCACCAACAAAGCTACACGTCTAACAGGTCTTCATGTAGAACTATGAATTTGACTATTACCTGTGGGTGTGGTTGAACTTCTGCACCAGACGGCCTCCGTCAGCCAGTCTGATCTGGATGTTGGTGACAGGCTGCGAGTCGTCTACACTGATGGAGGCACTGGCCTGAGCCTCACTAGCAGCCTGTTCCTGTTGACCCATCCTTGTGGATGGTACCAACTCTGGTGTTGCACTGAAGAAAGGAGTTAAAGGGAGAGAAAGAGGGTGTAGGAGAAAGTAGTGAAAATTAATCACATGCTCAACTGTTGTCAAAAGGAATTACATCTTACAATTAATAAAAAAAACTCATATTTAATTTATAGTTTATAGCAAATTTGATCAGTTCATTATTTATCACGTCTGGATAGCAGGCGATTATCAAATCACACCACACTTACACAAGTGAAAACAAGTCATCTGCATGTACTCAAGTCCCCTACATTAATGCAGCATTAAATACAACATATACTTATTATTATACATGCTGCACACCATTCTTCAGGGTACACTATCATCATACACAAATGTACAGCATTATATGTACACCATCATATGCCATGCACACTATCAAATATGCTAACATACATACGCACATTATGTCCAGTAGAGATTGGCAAAATACCATAGTATTCACAGTACCATACACCGCACAGAGATGAGTGGGGAGTCAGTCAGTAGTACAGTGCAGTATACAGCGAGCTGTTCCAGGTTACTGTACATGCTCCTTTTCACAGCAGTACCAATCATAAGGGTCCTATGGGGGTGACTGTGAGATTGGGTGAGATTGTCCATGTGAGTTCTAGGTGATGTACAAACCACATACCAGTGCACTGCATAGCTGCTAGCTATTCAGCAGAGTGAAGGCCTGGGGGGGGGAAAAAGCATTTCCTTCCTTTTGATTCCCTCAGCTAAACTGTTTGAGGTGTTTTTTGCTTCATTTACAGTATTTACTATTAATCTACATTAAGTTGATTCAATTTACTTTTTTGTAATTACAACTAGTTTATTGTCGGGCCAGACTGCAAAATGATCAAAGACTGTTTTAATTTTGTTTAATGGGCAACTGACCTTAAAGCCTAAAGCGAAATGAGTGCTGACTCTTGCTCACCTGCCAAGTTTCTGTCCTTCACCAGCAAAAGCCTTGAAAACAGTCTTGGGGCGAGAGAAATCCTCATCTCGGTGGTCCTCCATATCCAGATTCACCTGCCCACCACGAGAGCGTTGCCTTAGTTCCAGGGGAATTTCTCTGAGAGATGGAGAGGGAGTGTTTAGAAAGCAAGAATAGACAGCTGTATCCAGAGGGAAAGCAGCATCATTTGGCACCAATCGGTTTATATTACAAAGGCCTATATCATGGGTAAACTGATTTCCAAATAGTGCATAAACACTAACTGCTCAATCTACTTAGCTCCAGACAAAGTTTAATTTTCTGAATTAAACTTAAGTCCCCAAAAAACTATTTTTAAAATAAATAAATTCACATACATCTATCGTTTCAGGTCAGTCATTTAGCCTAATCTTTCACGCTGAAGTTATACAAACTTTATTCTGGGCCGATTTTGAATGGGGCAATTTACATGGCCCATTTACAAATGCCTGCCTTAAATGAAATGTAATAACAACCTTTTTAAATTTGAGAGGAAAGAGAGATTGGAAAACATAAAAATGAACAATAACCAGCTTTCATACATACAAAACAAATAGCATAAAGAACTGCATGGATAGAAAACGTAGCATGTGGCCCCTTTCAACACGCACCAAGATGAATCCAGTATTCACCTAAGCCATTTGAACTGCACTTTTTCTTCACCCAAGTACTTTTCCTTATAGTGAACTCACCCTCTGCGGATGGACTCCAGGAAGAGGGCATTCCCAGGATCGCTATAGTTTCTGAGGTCACCTTCATCAAGACTGAATCCAGTCTTCCACAATTTCAGCACCACATGCACCTGTATAATGGCAACAGTCACTCTAAGAGCAAAAGAAATTGCATTGCATATTGTATTCCAAACCCTACTATTTCATGTACTTGTTAACTCACATCTTGTGAACTACCGGAGGATCTCCTTTCCCCAGCTACATAGGCAGACTCTTCTTCTGGTGCTGCACCCAATCGATAACCGCCTCCTACAAACGGCTGCACAGGTGGAGCAGGTGTGAGTCAATCATTTAGAACATATACAGGTGATGTTTTAGAACGAGTAAGAAACTAAGAATTCGTTTCTGCAGTGCTGACATAACAGAAAGCTGCGATATGTAAAAGAGCACTGTTAACAAATCAAATAAGTTATTATTGAGCACACTTTGCACCTTGATCAACCTGAGATGTTACAAGTGAGTTTCTGTGGTTGGATGAACTGAAACATTTACACAACTCGGTCAACAACTAATATCAGTAAAATTGTTTTATTGCAATCAGAAGAGCAGTATGATTGCAATTAACACTATGTCCAAATCATGCAGCCCTATTAATTAATTAATAAGTAAGAACTGATTTGCTAGTCAAATTGAGTGCAGACAGCAAGTATGCATGATCAATAAGTGTCTAATTACAGCACTTGGCAAGTAATACCTTAGCTCTGCTAGACTCTCCAGGCCCCCTGCCAGCTTTTTCTACTGGAACAGCCCCATGCTCTTTTGCACCCTTGAACAAGTCCTCAACGACCTCGTTCGTGCTCTTCTTCTTGGGGGGACCAACAATCTGCTGACCACTACGTTCTGAACCACCAGCAAAGAACCTGGGGTAAGACAGGCAACAAATCAATACCTGGACTGGCAGTGTCCAGTAGTTGTGGGCAGGATCCACCGATTGTGACACATATATTCCCAACAGGTTCCCATAGGATTTTCCCAGGCAAAATGTGCTTACAAGAGCTTTCGAGAAGTGTCTGCCATGCACAGCTGTCAGCAGTTTAATTGACAACTGTTAAACTGCAAAACTGTTATGATCAATTTATACATTAGCCATTTAAACAAACTTGTCACAATAATCCATGTTAACAGAGCACATAAGATATGGAAATGTCTCCATTGTAAAAGTAACAGCTTCTAGGAATTAATGCGTTTCCACATACTGACCTCTGCCCTTCGTCATCACTCTCATCTTCATCTTCATGCATCAAGTCTCTAAAGGAAGTCACTCTGTGTTCACTGGATGAACAAAAAATAAAAGTACGCTATAAATCGTGCAGTGGGAGCCTTGACACTTGAGTGCGTCAGGTAGCAGATGACAACTAAAAGACAAGCAGTATCAGTTTTGATAGAGAGATGCTATTACCTTGGCCCTGTCGATCGCGAGACTGAGCCGCTCTCTGACTGAGGGAGAGTGACGATATCATCATCTGCTCCATCCTCGTAGAAACTGGCAAGAGCAAGCTAAGAGGAGAAGCATGACAGTAAAACAGAATGACACACATGTACCACCAGATTCCTTAGGGGAGCTGATATGTAAAATATAGGGCAGCTACACATATGTATATGCATATATAACTAGCAATGCAGCAATAAGAATTTGTGTGTAATAGTGTAACGACTGTTTTACTATGTTTATGACAATAAAGCTTCTGAATCCAACACTACCCTATATTTATTTATATATGTCAGATATCTTTTAATCCTGTTACTGCTATGTCATTATGCACAATGACAATGACAGGGGGCAGTTGGATGGCCTAGTGGTTAAGGCATCCGCCCTGCGACCGGAAAGTTCAGGTTCGATCCCCAAGGCCGCTAGGCACCGCTGAGGTACCCTGAGCAAGGTACCGTCCCTGCGCACTGCTCCCCGGGC
>JBBPCW010000133.1:17597692-17611244 GCA_037974425.1 Phenacogrammus interruptus
TAATCGCGAGTTAACTATGGCAAACATGAGATTAATCGCGATTAAATATTTTAATCGACTGACAGCACTAATATATACACATAGATGTATACATATATATATATATATACATATATATATATGTGTGTGTGTGTGTGTATGTGTATGTGTGTGTGTGTAAAATAAAATATAATAATATAAAATAAACAGTATGTACATCACAGTGCAGTTGTGAAACTTTGTAAGGAAATTGCACCGAGGTCCATATTGCACATGGAGTTGAAATATTGCACTGCATCGCATTATATATGTAAAAAGATCTTGGATAGATATGTACATGAGAAGGTTCTCTCCATATATTGATAGCTGCAGCACAAACTGAAGATAACCTCCACTCAACTTTTGGACAGTGTTGATGATCCTCTGAAAGGTGGATATGTAGGAAGTGGAGGTGGGCCTTCATGACCATGGCGGTAGTGTTGGTTGTCCAGGAGAGATCCTCCATTAGTGTTTATTCATTTATTTAAAAAAAAAAAAAAGGTTTAATTTTGGTTCCCATGGTAAGGGTTGAGTTGAGATGCAGGCACTGCTGTCATGTTATAGTATACTGCAGAAGTCAATGGTGATATTTTACAAAGACAGGAATAATAAGTTGTGTAGGTGGGTCAGAAGGTAAAAGAGAAAAAGTGAGAGAAGAAGGGAGAGAGAGTACAAAAGTGATGACGGATAGGCACTGTGTAGTATTTTTTATGCCATGCTAATTAAGCGGTAGGTTTGTAAGTTTAAAAGGACAATTACAGGGATTTTTCTGTTTTTCAGCCTAATTAAATTGCAATTTGATGTGAAATTGTGCATGTTTCCTTCCAAAATAGTTGTGAAATGAATTTTGGTCAAAGTATCTAAAATAGTGTCTACATATTTGTTTATTTATTAAACAAATAAATAAAGTATGTTTGTGTGTGAATGATTGGGACATTTCAGGCGCCAGTTTCGGTCTGCGCATGTCTGAACTTCACGGTCAAATAGTTAAGCAAGTTGAAAGTCTCCCTTATGTTTACTATGTTTTTTTATGATTGATGTGGCTCATGTGGACGTTACTCAGTGGACCACGTCCCGTTACGAGTCATCACATCTGTGTTTTAACTAGGGCTTTACATGGCGGCCGTCTCGTTTCAGTGTTTATCTCCTGTGGGTCGGTGTGAACATGCCCTTCGCCCTTGTCTCTATATCTCTGGACTGTACTGCGCCATTTGATCAGTGAGCTAGCACCTTGAACGCGTCTTCTTTACCAACTTTTTAATGCAGTGTTTTAGTCCGTTCTTGTTTCAAATACTCTCTGGTGAAGCAGAGGATGGGGCATTCGGGGATCCCTGACGTATTTTAGCCTCTCGTGCGGACCGCTAACGTCTAGCTAAGTTAGCTTCTATGTCCTGCAACCGCCTCGGAGAAAGTGAAGAGAGGGAACTGAGGAGCTGACGACGCTCAACTTCGGGCTTGTTTGATTGTGTTCGTGTAAACCGTGGTATTTTAGTGCGAACCGACAAGTGTGCCGTGTTTGTCAGTGGTGTCGGGCGACCGGTAGCCTCCTGTCAGACAGTCGCAGTTTTTGTGCGCCGTGTATTTTTTGCTCTGCTGCTTAGCGGTGGCAGGACCGCAGTTTGTAAAAAAAAAGTCGGGACGCCGGAGTTCTCTCGGTGAGCCGGAGCTCCGCATTTTAAACGGGTGTTCACCAGGGTCGAGTGGCAGTAGCTAGCGTTAACTAACTGTGATCGAGCTTGCGTCGTAATTAGTTAACGCAGGTCACAGCCTGCTGTTGGCTGTCTGTCCAGCGCCCAAAGCCGCTTATGTAACTCCGCGATTCCGCATTCGACAACCGAGCCGGCCGCTGGCCTGGAGAGGTTAACAGCTCTGCTGCGTGACTGACCGGTTTTTCAGCTTTAACTGGACTAAAGCGACCAGTTCAATGTCCCTATAAATGCATTTTGCTTTCGACACGTCATTCTGAGGCAGTCTCAGAGGCAAAACTCGCAGCTCCGCGGGGCTAACTGTGACGCGAGGCGTGACAGAAGGCGACAGAGACCAACTGGATTGACTTCGACTGGAGGTAGGAAAGCATAGGATTACATTCCTGAAAAACGTTTACTTGGTGATTCTCCAACAGGTACGAGGAGCAGAGCCTCGTTTTTTCTTTTCTTTTTGAGAGGAAACTAATATACAGTTGGGAAAACTAGTACCCTAACCACCGTAACAGCACTTGACAGGTCAGAATTACTCAGTGTCCGCTACGCTGGATGACACACTGGCATCTCTCGTTGGTCAAGCTGTTGCAAGATCTCCGGTTCGCGGTGGACTGGCGCGATGGCTGTCTTATATGCTAAACCTATAGAACTGGCATGTGTCTAGATATGTGCGTGGAGTTAGGTGAGGTGAGGTGGGAGGTGTGTGTGTGGGGGGCGGGGGGTAATCACCCTACGTAATCATAAATTAAGTTGTGCTGACTTCATGGCTTTGGTTTAAGTTGCAGTGGCTGTTCGCAACCAACAGGTTGCACTACTGTCGTAGGGTAGGTTGCTTCAGAGGCGTGTTAGAAAACTAATGCTTTTTCTAAATGTAAGATTTTAGCGCCTGCAGCCTTTTTATTACGCCGCTTCTCTTCGGGTTCAGTTCGTGAGGACACATTAAGATCAGATAAACCGCCTTTATGGGAGACATCAGCTTTAACACTGAATTGAAATAACGGAGGACATGGGCAACCAAGTAGCAGCGTAAGGTAGATATAGATTTAAAACGCAGTTCAGTTGCGAAGTTATTTTAATCGTCGTTTCATGTTAGGCAAGTTTTGTGTGTGGAACATGATTTTGTGACATGGTAAAATACCTATTGTTTTTTTGCCTAGAACTGAATCAAGCAGAACTTTTTAATCAGGCATAATCCACATATGCTTTGTCTTTTGAGACGGTTGCATCTATGTTTGGGTCTATTTATTTACCTTTCTGTCTATCTGTTTATCTGAATGTATTATACAAATGTTTCTTATCTACTTCTTATTTATTACACAGATTAACAACCCACAGCTGTCTTAGTATTAAAAACTTTTTTAAAAAGTGCCTGCAGAAGTGCTATCTTGGCTTTTGAAGTTTTATACTTGTTCTCAATGTCCCACAGCTTTGAGAAATGGATCGTGGACTGAAACACAGCAATAATCAGGACGAGAATCTGACTTTGGGCAAGCGTGCCATGAGAGGCCTGTTGACAGACATAAGCAGCACCATGTCCATGCCCACAGCCTCTGCTTCTAGCAATGTCTCTAATGGATTGAGTGGTAGTAGTGTTCAGAGGGAGATGTCTGTGGTAGGGCCTGCCTCAGTGGAGCCAGACACTAAGGTATATGGTAAAACATTCAGGATGCAGCACCAACAAAAGCAGAAGGAGCCATTGGGCCTGAACCTTGGGGATAATTTTGCACTTTTGAACGAGAGCATTGCAGACTTAAATCGCAGCTCTACCTCAACAAACTCTGACGTCCAGGCCCCTGAGCCTTTCACTTTTAAAATTGAGGACCTTTCCTCTCTAGATAAGGTAAAATACAACATTGGGCTCTATGTACAGTCAGACAAGGATGAGGACAATAATGAGAAATTGCTGGAAGAAAACACTCTGGACATCCTACAGGATCTGGACCTACCCAGCTCTCTGTTGGAACTCAATGAGTTTTACACATCCGAGGACACTGCCTTTTTTTCCTCCTTGTCGGTAGAGGATGCCCTGCTTGTAGACAGCAGCATTCTTAAGGATACTAAGCCTGTTGTCACTGGCAACAGTGGAACCTGTAAAAATGTGAACACCAATGGGAAACAACATCTGCAGCAAATGCGGGAGCCTGGTGTCAACATGCCAGTCATAAAGACCGAGAAGGACACTGATTTTATTCAGCTGTGCACACCTGGGGTCATCAAACAAGAGAATGACAGAAAGCGCTACTGCCCGATGTCAGGAGTGTCTGGGCCCCATGGAGGGTCACTGCTGCTTGGAGGTGTTGGTGGCATGGAGAGGCAGTCATACCATTATGGAGCGAGCACCTGCCCATCTGTAAGCTTACCTGACCAGAAGCCCATCTTAGGCTTATACCCTCCACTTTCAACCATCCATGACAGCTGGATTCAAGGCAATGGGTGTGGGGGCACACCGGGGATGCCCAGGACAATGTCTCAGCTGTGTTCATCCGGCTACACCTATGTCAATAGGTAGGAAGTGCAGTCATTTGCTATTAATGTGTTGACACATGCCATGCTGTGAAGCTGTTGAGGCATACAAGTTGAAATCAAAATTTTTAAAGATTTGCTTAAGCAAAATACTCATATAGTTTCACATGTGTTTTGTATCATCAATGAAGCTTGTGTTTTAGGATAAACAGTTATAAAAAATCAGACAATGAGGCTGTTAAACTGAATACATCAAGGATTTCAGTTATTCTTATGGCGATTAAAATGTACATTTAATGTTAGTACATAAGGAAATGGTCTTAGGAAATAAATTTTTTACATTTATTAAAAGAACATTTTTTTACCTCAAAATGACAGTGTGTGGTAGTGCCACAAACTGTCCACCATATACAAATTTGGCAAATGAATTAAAGGACAGTAGGTTGTATTCTCTTTACATTGAACTTTGATCAGTGATTCTTTTTCAGTTAAACTGAAACTTCAGCAAAGACTTGTTGGAGCCAGTCCATGCAACTGTCATACTTGGAATCTTTAAACAATGGCTGTTTGCCCTTGTTTGAAGCTTTCATTTGTCGGTTTGAGTTAGCATGTGGAGTAGGTTGTTCCTTGGTCTGTGAGGCTCTGTGTGCTGCTCAGTTTTAGTTCCTTGTCTTCTTTCAAGCGCATAGACATGAGCCCCATGAAATTCCCACATTAGAGTGAAACCCACCAGGGGCTCATAAACCCTTCCTGGAGGTATTGCACGAAACACCAAGGCGATTTTTTTATCAGAATTTTCCGTGTGGCATTGCAGATCTCAAGTCTGCTCTTACTCATCGTATTCTAATAAACAGTTACATGAAACATAAAATAGCTGAATCTAGATCTGAGGTACATGGTAAACGATAGTTTTGCTTTTACATTATTAACCTGTGAAAAGGTCTTGGTCACAGCCAGCACAGGGTGCATAATATTGTTGTGTGTGCGCTCTGCCATGCCAGAGAGAATGAAATAAGTTAGTGTCATCAATACATCGAGAGTAGAACATTAAACAGTTGTGTCTGCTGGCGCTTCTCAAATATTATTTGATCTCATGAGGCTTGCACCTCAGGCGATCTGGAAAATATTAAAGCTAGGATTTAATTAGAAACGTGCTCAGACATGGGCTCAAGATGGGATAGGTTAAAAATGGCATGTCCTTAAGATTAATATCATAGTGACATTAATGAAGATAGACAATAATTCCTACAGTAATCATGCCAGCATTTAATCAGTTAGTTTTTCCATGGTTACTGTAAAGTTAAAGTCATCTTTTGAAAAGGATTGCCAAGCCAGTCTTAGAAAGCAAGTTTTGTTCACAGAATGAACTATGAAACCTTCCATCAAAAGAACCGCAGTGCTGAATTTTGCAGTGTAGTAACCCAGCTTAGTTAATTGGGTCAGCATATTTTTCAGGCTTCAACTTGAACTTGTCTTGATCTTTGCTGTGCAACACACATCTAATCAAAATGCTGGATAAAACAAAAAAGAACTGTCCCTTACATTTTCTTTTAACATGTTCGATGAGATGTTCAGATATTTGCTGTTGACTTTACTAGCCTTATTCGACATGGTTGTTTTGGCATGACTATTGAGTTTTTCATTTCGGAGACCCGTTATTACTCCTGCTCACACACCATTAACCAAGTTTCCATCCAGTGTTTTGCGACGTTTTGTTATCGACAAACAGAATATGCGTTAAAAAATGTGCGAAATTTGCTGTCTCCAGCCTGTTTCCATCCAACTGGCTTTTTATCAATAAAATGGTTTGTGTGATGACACCACCCTCCCCAAAATGCACTGTCGCATAATTTTGGTGTATCGCAAAAAAAAAAAATCTGCCCTTGAGCCGTTTCCATACATAATTTTGTGTTTGTCGCAAATGATCTACCTTTTGGTTTCCACATGACACCCCTCTCCACTAAACAAAGAAAAAAATGGAGAGATTATTCAGACATTTTTTTTATTTGCCAGCTTACTGTTCCCAGCAAACATTGGTCCGACGGCAACGTCATGTCCCTGGCCAAAAATAGTCGCGGTAGGACGGCATAAATCCGTAAAAATAGAACTCTTCCTAAAATGCATTCAGATACGTTTGTACATATCTACAGTTCTCTGGGGTTGCATATATAATTGTTACTTTAAGTTTGAGCTCCGTGTAGTTCGATACATACACTGTTGTGAACCAGTTGTGAGAGGACGTCCACACGGTGTCGTCGGTTCAACTTTCATTTTGGAACTATTTTTCAACCATGACGGGACGTGTCGGAAGGACATCTTTTCAACGGTCCTTACACGTCCAAATGTTTGCTGCGAGTATATTCCTATAAATTGAAATGTTTACACTGTTTAAAAACTCATGTGTCCGTTAAAACATAATTATTTTAATAAATGGCATTTACTAATTGGACAACTTCGCATGAGAACACGCATACATAAAACATCCGAAGCTTTTAATGAATAGCATTTGCTGGCTGGATAACTTTGCATATGAATAGTTTCAGGTCTATGAAAAGTAGTCAAAATGTCACTTAGTGCTTGGCGGCCGGCATGAAACCCATAACATTGTAAAAATGTAACTGTTTGCTTCTTAAAAAGTGGAAACATTTGCACTACATCTGTTTATCGTCGGCTCATTGTTTCTGGGTTTTCCTTTAATCTGTTTATGCCTATCATGCTAAATGGCAGTAGTTATCACATACAGATCAGTTTAAGTGAACATACAATATGTCTAGTGTTCTTTATTCATCCAGTAGGGGACACTCTGTCCTTTGTGATATAATAAAGTAACTCGTAGTTTGGTGATTTAGTACTGTTTTGTTTTATTTTTGTTTCTCACTCCATCATCCCTCTGAAGTGACGGAGCAGCCTGACATGTCCGCCCCCGTGTACTGGGATCGCCGGGACACCCCACTGCCGGACAGACCTTACCAGGACACCCTCAGTGCTGCTGACAAGAGTCTGAAACAGAAGGAAAAGGGACCCTGGAATACTCTTTCAGACGAGGAGAAAATTGCCTGTTCGTATTTATTCTTCTTTTTCCTGTCAGTTTTTCAGACAGTGATTTTACTTCCAGAGGTAGCACACTTAAGTGCATTTAGGGCAGGTGCAGCTCTGAGGCTTGGATTCATTTTACAGAAGTAAACCATAAATCTTCCGTGCTCACATGCCCACATCATTTGAACAACTGTGTCCTCTTCTCACTGTCTCAGTGTACAGGCTGATGTTTAAAGAGACGTATGCAGAGATGAAGAAGCCGACCAACGAGTGGAAGACAGTAATAGGTGGAATCTTCTTTTTCATCGGAATGACGGGGCTGGTGGTCCTCTGGCAGCGCCTCTATGGTGAGTAGGACCAACACTGGGGCAGTTGGTGACCTAGTGGTTAGGGTGTTTTCCCTGCAATCAGGAAGTTGTAGGTTCGATTCCCAAGACCGTTAGGCACCTCTGAGGTACCCTTGAGTAAGGTACTGTCGCCACACACTGCTCCCCAGGTGTGGTTCCTCGCTGCCTGCTGCTTCACTTTGTGAATGGGTTAAATGCAGAGGAAGAATTTCATGCTGTTCACGGATGACAAATGGTCACCATGTGTTTTGGGCACTTTTGTACAAATCTGCTGATCTGTGATGTTATAGTGGCCCATTTGAAATTTAGTATATTTACAAAAATGAACGTGTACCTATATGGGGCAGCTGGTGTCCTGGTGGTTAGCTAGTTGCCTCTGCAGTCGGAAGGTTGTGGTTTTGAATCCCAGCACTGCTAGTGGCACCACTGAGGTACCCTTGATTAAGGTACTGTACCCACACACTGCTCTCCAGTTCTTGGCTGTCCGCTGCTTCGCTTGGTGAATAGATTAAATGCGGGAAACTGTTTTGTGCCGTTCCCACTGTGTGCTGTGGTGTTCATGTATAACAAATGGACACTTTAACTCACTTACACTTTACATATATACACTTGCACCCAGAGGATTAGCTCTGAAAGCAGTGTTTCAGACCAGACTTAAATAATTTATAATACAGAACAGTCAACAAGTGCAGAGCTGTTATGTATATAAGTGTTCAAGGAACAGTAAACAAATCAGCCTCTTCAATCATAAGGGAGAAAGAGAGGTTGGAAAATGGTCCTGTAGAAACGAACTGACTTTTTGACTGGTCAATTAAACACAAACATTATACGTATACCTCAAGTAAAAAAGGACTAAAACTGAGATTGGCCCCTTGATTGAAAATTAAATAACAAGAGAATACAATATTAAAAGGAGGAAAGGTACGTTTTGTATTTTTATTTATCTGTTGGTGAGATTGGGAGCTTTTCCAGAACATTTCGTTTAGATCCCCATATTTCAGGTGAGCATTAAATCTTTAAATGTGGCGCAGTTTTGAGTTTGCTCATCAGTATCTCAGTACATGTGTAAGACACCTTAGATGGTTTAAGAATATTCTAAGAAATGAGACACTTCAGTAGACATTAAGGGCCAGTTTCCCAGACAGGGATTAAGCCTAGTCTTGGACTACCCTTTCCTTTTCAATGGAAAATCTCTGTTCTCAGCACTACATAATCCAAGACTAGGCCTAGTCCCTGTCTGGGAAACCGGCCCAAAGAAGTTTAAATTCAAGCTTTGTGCCAACCTTGTTTCTTTTTCCCCCCTCGTCAGTGTATCCTCCTCACCCTCGTACCTTTGACGAAGAGTGGCAGGCCAAGCAGGTGAAGAGGATGCTGGACATGCGGATGAATCCAGTAGAGGGCTTTGCTGCTAAATGGGACTATGAGAAGGGCCAGTGGAAGTAGATGCAGGAAGGGCAAGCAGACTGTCTTGCCTGTCTTAACCTCTTTAGACACCTGCTGCACTTATAATGCCATGAAGTGTATTCCCAACCGTCCGTGTGAATACTACAACCACTGCCATTTAAAAATGGCTATACTATAACTGTCACTTTATATGTAGATGAAGCTTTGTTTGATTGCACTTATAGCGAGAGGAAATTACCATAAATGTGATCTAAATTGTGTGGAATAAAGCCGGGTTTCTCAACCACTAATGGGGCGTAAAGGCTTTTGATTGGGCCACAAATGTAAAATTGAGACATTGGTCCTCTATTGGCTATTTAATAAAATCTAATGTGGCCAAGTGGGTGCTGTGATAGGCCTTAATGTGGAAAAGGTTGAACCATTGGAATAAACCATTCATGACAAGTTACTGTGCCTGAGGGATTCTGTCATCTCATACTACAGTACTGATCATCTTAAACAGTTCACTCATTTTTTATATTTTGCCTTAAGCATTTGTAGCAGAAAACTCAACTCCAATTGATAATGAAGGTTTCAAAAGCTGAAACACACCCAGTTAAAATAACCAGCAACAGCACCTTTGTTGCTGTCTCAGCTGAAGCCACATACGCATGTTTAATGACCACCGCTCAGATGAATCTAGTGGGTTGAAATCTGTCTTTATTCAGTTTTAATGATATCAGACATTAAAAAAAGGCCTAAGACATGAAACAGTTTATTCAGGGATGGTGTTGCTTAAATAAACCCAAAGCCTTAAAAAAATAGTTCTTTTGCGTCTTCCTATTTTCTGATGAACTTGGCTAGATACAAACACAATGAGTAACAAAACACCTTAAAGAAACGATGGAGTTTAAGGCCATAGGAAAGAACACTATGCGTTTACACCAAATATCATAAATAATATTTTCAAATCATCAAAAAGGCTTTAAATAATTTCACTACGCTATTATGCTACTCTAAATGTCATTTTTAAGTTAACTAGTTTACATAGTGTCGTGCCAAGGCTGGTCATTTTACTCTGAAGCACACTTGCCAAGCTTTTCTCATACACTTGGCATTATTCTCGCAGTACACACGCGCTCAGCACAACACACGTACATACACACAGCATGCAAGCAGCAAATTTTCATTATGTGGAATGTATTTTTGTAAAATCAGTGTCTTCAGAGCAGCGTTAATATCGGTTTCAGGGCAGTTTCAAATTTCCCCAGAGCTGTGCCAAGTTGATACTGAAAATGTGGACCGTGGCATCAGACTGGGTTGGATCGGAAGCAAATCTCTCTTCAGTTATATCTGACAAACTATCAAACAAAAGTCACTCGATTATTATGGACAGGTGAATGTGCCAGAAGCCCTAACCTTGTTTAGGGAATCTGTTGCAATAGGCTAGTTCAGAAGTGAACAAAGATTTGGAAAGCAGCCCAGGGTCTGTAACCTTGAGGCATTTTAATAGACGAGTGGGTTTCTAGGTTAAGCGTCTGCCATTTGAGAGCAGTTCATATTCTCCCATTTTCCCCACAGTGGATCTCGCTGTAGGTTCAAGTGGGGAAAGTCACCTCTACCGTTTCCCTCCACCTGGCTCCTTTACCCTCAGTAAAACGCTTGTCAAACACCATAGCAGATAAAACACGGATTTGACTTGGCGTTCTTTTTTTGAATTAAACATGCTTTGAAGCCTAGCAATTGTTTTCTTATCTTCTCGTCCGTTTTTTTTCCACGGTTTGACACGAACGAGCAAGTGGAGCAGCGGGGAGCCGCGCTGAGTGACGAGCGGATAGAGCCGCCATGACAGCAGAAGCGAGCAGTTTAACGCACCGGTTAAAGACGAGACATCGGGGACAGGATGATTGAGAGATGACAGATTTAGTGGGTTTTAATGGTGCACCTGTCTGTGAGAGCGAGATAAGAGGTGACACGATGGACAAACAACCAAAATAACCAGATGTTTATACTACTCAAAGCTAGAGCATATTGACCAGCCAACCAACTAAATAAATATTTATTGGCTCTGGATCTCAGTTCTGGACATTAGAAGGTTGTAGTTTGTTGCAGAACGTTTGATCAATATGCTCTAGCCTTTAGTGTATGGCCTACAAATGAACAAACATAAAAGTCCACTCTCAAATTCCATCTCAAGACCTTGAGATGTTTAACCTTCATCTCAGCATGCACTGGTAACTAGTGGAGATTGGAAGCTGCGCAGTACATGTTGTGGATTTTAAGTTGAGCAGTGGGCCAATAAGGAGAATGAAGTGTGGTAGAAATTGGGATTTCAAAATAGCTCTGTGAGAATGTTAGCTGAATCCAACTTGGTGCTTCAGTGTTAAATATCTTGGATGAGAACATAGACTTAAAATAGGAACACCCCCATACACATACCCACAACACACACACCACAAAGTAGAATTGACATTTACCATACATCAGTGACAAGTTAATGATCACTAAAGCAAGTATAGCCTTACTACCTAAGCTTTATTTACCTTAACACACACCACCTGCCCTGATGGCGTTCTGAGTGTTTTTTATATATATATATATATATATATATACTTATATATATAAAAAAAATCATACACCATCTCTAAGACCAGACAAGACACCGGGGACTCTTGTGGCAATGTGGTTTAATCTAATTTCTGTCTGTTAAATGAGTTATTACAATGTTATGTATGATGCAGTGTAAGATGGCAATAAACCCAGAGGACTGCGTCTATTCTGCCTCTCCTTACAATACTCCCAATGGTGTAGAGAAAGTTATAGGTGATAATCACACTTCTAACAAAATGAGGTTTAATAACGCAACATTTAACAAAAAAAAAAACAAAAACAGACACATAACTTACTAGGGCCTACATCAGAACAGCACCTCTCATAATGGGAGTACTTGGTCCATTCAAAAACAGAGAGGCTTCAACAGAGCTTATCAATGTCTCCACGTTTAAGCCTGTACTTAGTTTGCGACTAAACTACAGGAACTCTTCACTTGCCACTGCAACGATTAGGCTTAATGTCTACAAAGTAATGTAGCCCAGATTTTGCTTGAGAAAATGACAAAATGGTTAAAGGATCCTCTTTTTCTGCTGCCCCCACACTGTCAGCAAGGATGCAGGGTAGCCCGTTCACACAGTTTCAGGTGCTGTACTTCACTCTTGGGAGAGGAAAGTGTCCCTTTAGTCCAGTTAACGGTCTACAAAGGGTCAAGAACACGAACTGAGACTTCACCTGAACCCTGTGTTAGGTGCTTTATTTGTAAGCAAATGTGTAAACATGACAATTCTTGGCAAAGAAAATGAAACAAAAGAAACAAACTTTAAAGAGGGTTTAAGTTCCTTCATTGTTTGCTCAAGGTCTGGTACTGGGAAGGCGAGGCTTTGTCTTCAGTAAATCCTTTTTCCTTACAGACGTTTCTGAGCGATGAGGGAGCCCACCACAACTCCTGTGAACAGGGTCACCCCTGCCAGCAGCCACTTCTTAAAGCTTTCCTGTGACTTTCTGCTCTCCGCTCCAGCGTCCTTTCCGAAGATCTCCGCAAAATGCTCCTGCAAGAGAGGGAGAAAAAGATTAGAAAAACTGACAAACATACTGAATAAACAATCAGGAGAATGAACTGGCATACAACCATGGGTCCTATATAATAAACAAACCAGCTGACTGCCATTTTACCTGCATAGAGGCTGAAAGGGAGTTGCTTTCACAGTGTCTGATAAAGGACTTCAGCAAAATACTGTGTGAGAATGTTTTGTATAGTACAGATGTTTAACCTGTATGCTACACATGCTTAAACTAAGCCATGAAAATTGCTTAAACCAAAAGAGGTCTGGTGGAAAATTCCAGAAAGATGCAGAAAATTCTGTCCATTGCATACAGAAGAGGAAAATTCCTTGCATCCAATCGCATTCTTGGAATTGTTCTGCAGTGAGGCTCTAACAGCCAATCAGACGGCACCATGACGGTCCTGCCCAACACAGGCCTCTATCTGGCCCCGCCCACTTCCCCATAAAGCTAGTGTGAGCTCCTGAGCTTCAGATCACCAGAAGGGGGCGCGCAACCCTCACCCTGCACCATGGGCATAAACTAACCTCATTTCACAGCAGGATTCTACATCAACCCCACTTTTTATCTGGAGTACTGAAAGGGGATTTCAGGCTTAATGCTGTAACCTGCTTCCTGAGGGAAACAGCAAACAAAGTGGAGCATCACGACTGGGCCTGGAACACATCAGCTGAGCCTGGCAGTTAACAGCACAGACATGATTCAGCCCCATCTGTACACACTGTAAAAGCAATCCTGGTCTGCATCAGCCCTTTGTTGTATTACATGCTCCATCCTGATCAAAGAGTTCTTATATTGTAAAAAGGTTTTGTCTGATCTGTGCCTTTTAAGAAGATATGGGCTCCCAGCCATCAGTGGAATATGGCAATCAGGGCAAAACTATTCAGAGCATAGAACCAAGATTACTGAGACAACATGTACACACACACACACACACACACACACACACACACACACACACACACACACACACACACACACACACACACA
>JBBPCW010000133.1:17781046-17808299 GCA_037974425.1 Phenacogrammus interruptus
TTCAAAACAGGGCAGAAACTTGTATGTTTGATTTCAATTGGATTCTTTATTATTATTATTATTATTATTATTATTATATTATTATTATTATTATTATTATTATTATTATTATTATTAATAATAATAAACATTGTTTAATTTGTCTATTTTATTTAACAACAAAAATAATAATACAACAATGACAATGATATTATTATTATTATTATTATTTATATATTATTATTATTATAATTATCAACAACAACAACAACAACAACAATAATATAATAATAATTAAGAACATTTTGCACGTTACTAGTATTTTGCCTCCTTTCATTTGATGAAAGTGTTTTAATGAAGGCAATTTAGCTTGTATTTATTTCTATTCAGCAGGACAGTAGAGTGAAGATAAGGAGTTGTCATCTTTCTTCTCATTCAGAAGTTCTGAGGCTCTCCACTCTGTTTTATCTCAGCATTCACCACCTGCAAGCTGCAGTGATGAGTGGAGGCCAGAAGCCTTGGTGTGTGGGAGCATTCTGTAGTGATGTTGCCAGTCACACAGCTGGGAGTAATGCCATGTGTCATCTTTCCCCTGTGGGATGGCACTCTTATAGCTCTGTACCGTCATAAACCAGCATTCTAATCCCATTTAACATCTTCACATGACCTACAGATGTCGTGATTTCTGAACAGTCTCGGATGCAAAGCGTCAGATTAAGCAGAAGCCCTGTTTTCCCTCTCATCTAAATCTTCATAGGGTTTACAGAAGACTGTAGCCAACAATGATCAAATAAATGTGAAGTTAGAAAATCTACGCAAATGCCAATTTTCACGCATTAGCATTTGTGAATAGGTTGGAATCTGTGTCTTCGGAGCTTGCTGCTGTGGGCTCTGGAAGTTAATCGTGTGTGGGTGACAGTATCACACCATGCCAACAGCCTATGGTGAAGCACAATCAAAGCAAGACCAATGTGCTGTGACAGCAACGAGGTGCCTCAGGGCCACCATGACCAAGACTCAGACAACAGCTGCCAACAGAGGAGCAGGAGAGAAAGGAGTGGGAGTCGAGGCTGAAATTTCAAAGTATATTTTTTAGACAGATTCCCTCTCATCCTACACCAAATGCTATCAGGCCAGTTTAGAAAATGTGTGATGAACTATGTTGCCTCAGAAGACTCTGTTCTTCAGAAAGAAGAATGTGTCAAGGAGAGAGAGAAAATGCATAGACCCTGACTGTGTTTAAAAGAGATGTGGGGAGAAACGATGCCAGTAGGGATTAAAAACAAACTGCATGAGAGAGATGGACACAGTGAGAAACAGAGTGAGAGAGAGAGACAGACAGACAGAAAGTCAGAGAGGGAGAGAGACACCAGAATACAGACAGAGAGAGAGATAGACAGTGTGTGTTCGAGAGAGAGACAGGAAGGGAGAGAGAGACAGAGAGAATGAGAGTGAGAGAGAGAAAGAGAGAGAGAGAGAGAGAGAGAGAGAATGTCAGAGAGTGAGAGAGAAGGGAGGGAAAAGGCAAATCAGGCATTACCACTCAGAGCGAGTAAAAAGAGAGACACAGCTGTGCTCTGAATAGGTAAAAGAGGAAGGAAAGCAAGGAGATTACCAGCACTCTCTGAAGTCCACCGCTACAATCCACAACCAGAGGGAGGACGGATCCATCTCAGACATGTGGGAATCGCCTACTAAAAAGGACTTTACACATTAAAGCCTCCTGTTGATCACTTTGTGGACTATGGGGTGGAAAAAGGAAAGAGGAATGAAATGCTATGATTTGCTTGAATTAACCTTCTTCTGTAAACAGCCACTGGAAAATGACAATGGAGCAGCTTGGTCTAAGAAAATATCTTGTGAGTATAAGGCACTTTCTGAACTGATGTGAACACTTGTAAATCAAACTTGCCTGCGTGAAATTGTCCTTTGGCTTTGTCTTTTGAACTTTTCTTTGCATGTGCTGCCAAGAATATGTATTATACTGGTCTGGACTTCAGGCACATAAATATTGTTCTTGCTACTCTGATGAATGATTTCTGTATCACTTCCAATGTGTCATCTGTGCACAGCAGAAACGTCGCACCTGTAAAATAACACAAAAACGAAACTAGGACAAAGCAGGTTCACAATACATTTGTATGTGAAAGAAGTTCTTCTGGAATTCAATGGTCCTCCAGCAGTGCTGGCTCGATGTCATGTGGTTCAGCACCAGCAGAATGACCTCGGCAGCTTTGCTAGTTTGGTTTTCTTTCTGGCCTGGCTTCTCAGAGGCTAACTGTCCTTCAGGGTGCCTGTGTCCCTCGGATATAGTGAACTGTGGCTCTGTGGGTATGGACAGATTTCCCCCTGTGCTACCGCCCACCACTTCCATCTTGGATCTAAGCCATAATCGGCTCACATGGGTGGCAGCAGGCAGCTTCCATGGACTGCCCAGGCTGGACGTTCTGCGTATGTCCCATAACCAAATCTCTCTGCTCAGCCCTGCAGCCTTCCACAACATCAGCCGCCTGCGCCACCTGGACCTCTCCTCCAACCGCCTACAGGTGGCAGCGAGGCACCACTTCCAAGACCTTGTGGCCTTGGAGGAGCTGCTGCTCTACAACAACCGCATCACCCGTGTGGAGAGCAATGCCCTGATGGGGCTGAGCAACCTCCAGAAGGTCTACCTGAGCCTCAACCAGATCACAGACTTCCCCTTCTTCTCTATCCGCAAACACAGTCATCCCAAACTGGGAACCCTGGACCTTTCCTCCAACCGCATGTCTCGACTCCCTCTAGATGATATTGTGTTGCTGCCTGTGACTGTTCAAAGAGGCTTATTCATCCATAACAACACCCTGGCATGCGACTGCTCCATCTATCGTATGTTCTGGCACTGGGACAAGGAGGGTTATGAGCCCATCAGAGACTTCAAAGATGAGTATACATGCAGGATGTATGGAGAATCTCTCACCTCCATCCGTTTCCTCCGAAGCCCTCGTTTCTTTGAGAACTGTACCATTGAGAAGATGATCTCCCTCATCTCCCCCAAGGCTGATAAGATGGTGTATGAGGGGGAACAGGTCAGACTAGATTGCACTGGTACTCTCAGCAGTGTGGTCCTCTCCTACTCTTGGGTTATTCCTCATCAGGAAAACCTAACCCTGCTGATTCAAAATGGTACCCTGCGCTTGAACCAAGACGGCAGCCTCGAGATCTTGGCTGTCCAGTCGGCAGACTCGGGGATCTACCAGTGCATAGCTGTGGACACGGTTAGAATGATTAATGAATCCCGTGAGCTGAACCTGACTGTGGTTCCTCAGCGATTAACAGAAGAACCTTTCAGCACAGGCTATACCACCCTTCTAGGCTGCGCGGTCACTCTGGTGCTTATACTCATGTATCTCTATCTAACTCCATGCCGTTGTGGTTGCTGTAAACCCCCGCCCCCCTCACCAACCATCTCTGGCCTGGGAGAGGACCGCTGCACTCTGGCATCCATCTTTGCTGCGCCACCAAGTGCAGAGCTGAAGCTGAAGGGCAAATCCAATCCTGACAGACATGTGGTCTTCCTTGAGCCACTCATTGAAGACAAGAACGGGCACTTGACAGCAGCCCTTACAGCAGAGCAAGTGCTGGAATGGGACACAGACCAGCTGAGCAGAGTTAAAGAATTTGATGAAAATATGTAGCATGTAGTTTTTACTGCAGAAACCATGCAGGTTTTGTGGGACGTCTTTTCTCATCAAGTGTGTGGATTTCAAGGACATATCTGCTGACAATTTCTGAGAGTGACCGAATTAGGTTCTCATTAGCAAAATCCTTTACATATCCCAGTGATACAGTATGGCATGAGCTTGTAATACAGATTTGAATGCGAGTACACTGACAAAATACTCTTCTTCAAAATGAAGCAATTCAAAAGAATAGGCATTGTGTTCCTTTACTTCAGACAGAGTGATCCCTTCAGTTATGGATATTCCAATAAAGTGTTGTTTTGAAACTGAATCAAACAGCATCTCTTATGAGCACAAGAAGCATCAGGACATCTATGGCTTAAGGGTTTGCTCACATTGTCTTTGACAGGCACACAGAGGTGTGGGAATGAACACTTGGTTGTATGTTGAATGAGTGTTTCAAAACCTCCTCATAAATGTTTCAAAGCTCTTGCCAGCCTGAACCTTTGGCTCACCTGAGGTGCCATGAGGACAGGGGTGGGAGATGGCCGGATCTAATCTTAAGAAAGGATCAGGTTAGGCCCTCTATCCACACGTGCACGTGAGATTTTGCAGTACAGCCGATATGAGTGTGTTAAAGAGTTAATACCACTTAATCCCTCATGTCAAGGAAAACATTCCCAGAAAGAAGAGCTGGCCACATCTCTTCCAAGCAAAGTGCACTGACTGAATGCAGAACAATAAATCTGGCATTTGAAATTTGACAAAGACTCGCACAGGGCGAGCTGCTCTGACACAGCCACAGTTGCTGCTCATATGAGATACCATTTATGCCTAGCGCTGTGCAATAAACTGCCGTTTCATTATGCAAATATGCTGTGGCAAAGGATTAAACCTTCCTGCTGAAGAATGGTCCCTCCCACACCACAAGGGGGGATATGCACCAGAAGCAAAACAACTGGAAGAGGGCAGGGGCAAAAGTAGAGAGTAAATCCATGCTGCCCACTACTAGCTGTAATCAGATTTATCTGTAGAAATCCCTGAGCCTCAAAACACATTCAATGCATTCATTGCATTCAGAAACTGCATCCGTTTATGCACATGGCTGCTCTTTTTTTCCAACAACGCAAACCCCTCAGCGCGCACACACACAGTTGTGTGGTACGATAATAACCAGTTGCTCCATCACATATTACATATACTCACGACATCAACTGAGCTGTACAGTTATATAACATTCATCAAAGCTCCCCTCCCTGCATAACGTGCCTGTGTGTAATAGCAGGCAGTGGTTTGTAGAGATGACCACAACACATGAGAGGGGACATGAGCCGGGGTCAGGTTTTAAGAGATTACTCTGCGGATAAATCCAGGTGCTTGGACAATTTGCAGCCTTTGCTTAATCCCCTAAGCTTTCTTTTCTCTCAAATGCCACAAAATGAAAGGACAGATGGAAAGTGAGCTGGGCATGCGTTTCCTCCTGCTTTAAATTCAGCTGCTGGTATGTAAATAAAGTCAGTGAAGTTGAAAAGCAACCCGCAAACATGTCAGTCAGCTGCAGCATTAATATCATGCATTAAAATGCAACTGCAACAGGTCTTAAGTTACTCTAAATCGGTAAATTACAATTTGTTGGTGTATATTAAATATTCATTCCTGGCTACTGAAATGTGTGGAGGTGTGAAGGTGCTGTCCTAAGCAGACTCACCGATGTATTTAAGACAACAGGAGGATTATTATGCCACATGAACACATCTGCCGTTCTACTTAATGTGTTAATTATGGAGAAATAAATAAATAAATAAGCCCACCCCGACAGCTCGCCAAGGCTTCTAAAACGGAATGGCAGCAGTTGTTATAGTTGCAGTGCTACAGTGAAAAGCAGCCTCACTGTTTCAATGACATGGTGTTTCAGTGACATGGTGCAGTAAATACAGTCACTTCATAACGAACCTCATTTCTCCATTTTCAGTCATAAATATTGTGTTTAATTACAGTTTGAACTGCATAATAAAACCTGTACTCTGATGGCAAAAACTTGTGTACATAAAGATTACAAAAAAATCTCTCTGTGAAGACATGAATTGTGTCCCTGCTTAAAAACATTTATAAAACAGACCACTTAACATGATTTAAACTTAAAAGTGTAACGTTTTTCAAAATTAAATACTTTCTGCAGTGTAATTCTTACTCTCCACTGCAAGTACAATACTGCCCTCTGTTGGCCAAACATTAAAAGTGTGTATGAACTTGACCAGCAATGACCTCTCCTGTGAGACTCTACTTTAGACTTTCTGTAGTAGAAACCTACAGACAACACTTCAAAATCAAATATACATATGCATACAAAAAGACCACATACAGGGCCATTCTTGGGTAATGCACTCAACACAGTTCCATGTTTGATACAACCTTGTTTTAATAGAACGTTTGTACAACCAAGAATGTAAAAAAAAAAAGAAAAAGAAAAAAAAGAGCTAAAATGAAGAGTGACTCACGTTTTCTCTTTAAAAAAATATTGTCTGTAGTCTGTACTTTGCCCCTTGTTCACAAACCGTTTTGAAAATTGGGGGAGGGTGGACAAAAAAACCAAACAAACATAACATTGAAAGGCAATTACATTTCTTGGCAATATAAATATAGTGGTCTGAACAAGGTTTCAAACATCTCATCAAGGAAGAGCATTTTGTAGCAACGGCACAACACCGGCCACTGTGTCAATTGTTGATCTAATTGATACAAAACCAGAATTACTCTTTTACCCCCACATCTTGGTTCAATGTGCTCTTCGTGTTAAATATATACATTCTCTACGCCAGTAGTTCATGAGTATTGACTGCTCTCCATGGCATTTTAGGGGTAGGTGTAGTCTGAGTAGTAATCTGGAACTCCGCCCCCACCCCTGCCAGGAGGGAAGCCCCAGTTACAAACAGAGCCAAACCTCATTGGACCCCGACCTGGTCTGGATCTCATGGGCATGGGAGGGGCTCCTCTCCCCCTGAAGCCTCCACGCATTATGTCCATGGGCCCTGGCATGTGGCCTCGGGGGCCGTATGTGTTGCCGCTGCTGTGTGAACCAATTCCTTGCAGCCCCCCTCGGCAAACAGCACCCATTGTCACTCCTGGGATGGGAAGGAGTCCTCTGGGGGTGGCAACATCACCCCTGCTAGAAGCAGACCCTCCAGCCGTGGCCTGAATAGGACCATCCCCCTGGCTCTCTGGGCAAGAGTTCAGTGGAGTCCTGTTGTCCTGGATGCTAGGTGTACTGACCTTTTCTAGGCTCGGTTCCTTCATTGGGACAGATGGTGCTGCCCCAGATGTCCTACTCTCCACCATACTATTAGGCATTCCACCCGTAACTGCTCCTGCCCATAATTTATCAGTCATACCAGGGGCAGCCAGTGTCCCTGCTACTTCATTCTGTGTTGAAGGGGGTGGACCAAAGGGCCCCAGGTTTACTCCTGGTGGGTAGCTCTGCTGTGCCCCTGGTGCAGCTGCCCAGTTGTACATGGGTGGTGGTAACGGGGGAATGGGTGTGAGGGCAGGGTATATGGAAGGTTCTGGGTAGTTGGGTAGAGATGAGGAGGGCAAGGTGGAATTAATAGTAATCGGTGTGGACTCAATGGGTTTACTATGTACATCCTGACTGATTCTGCTTGGTGGGGCTACCACTGTGTCATCAGTCTGAGCTTGAACACCAGAGGAGACCTCTGGAACTTGAAGGGCCTCTCCTAGACTGCTGGTGGAGGATTGGAGCATGGGCAAGGGCGGGGGGTTAGCAAGTGCTAGGTTAGCAAGGTTAGCAGGGGGTACGGTGGACATTTTTGTAGGAGTGAGAGCACCAGGGTTGACCTGGGGGAGAGCTGCCGGTTGGGAGAGGGGGACAGTGTTGGCCTGGGTTAAGCTCATCATGCTGGGCTGGTTGAACTCCTGGCCTTGTGAGGCTGAGCAGGCAGGAGAGGAATAGGCTGAACCCACATGGTAGCCAGGGGATCCGGAATATGGGCTCCACTGGGCTGAGCTAGGGAAAAGGTAACTCTGGTGGGGGTTAACCCCAAAATTGGCCAAGCTGTCCTCCACTTCAGCTGAGGTTGTACAGCTCTGTCTGGACGCTTTGTACTCAGAGATAGCCGTCTTCAGAGCATTGTAATCCACGGGTAAAGATGATAAAGGGTCCTGGACAGAAAGGTCAGGGAGGGGGGGACGAAACGCCTCACTATGGGGTGGGGGAGGGAGGGTGTTCTGTTTTTCCTCCACCTTGTCAGACAAATCAGGATTGGACACATCATCATCTGAGTCCAAGGACATGTCCTCCTCATCCACACATGCATCAGGCTCTGATGGGGAGAAAGCAAAAAGAAAGCTTGACAATAAGTGAGATGTACTCACATTAAAACACTATGAAATCAGAGGTCTGTTTTTAGCACAGTGGTTGTACCTGGAGCAGGGACAACAGGTAGAGTGGGCACTTCAACTGCAGTACTGCTTACAAGGCTCTCGAAGTTCGTTAGGATGTCAGCAATGCTAGCAATGATAATCCCATTGCTTGAGAACTTGGGCACATCAAAGTACTTGTCTGTGAATAAGACACAATGAAGGCAAGTAGTAGTTAAATTACAGTGGAACAGTTTAACCTTTAAGACTCTCAAAGCCTGACACTTATAAACTTGTCATTTTTAACCTGATCTGATTTAAATGACTTCACACACGGTTGGATCTTACGCTTCTGCCTTGCATTGAAAAATAAGCAGGTAGTGAGTAGCTTAAAAGGATGAGTGCATCTCTGTTCCTTTTTATACCTGTGAGCAAAATGATGTGTCGGAGCTGTGTGTGTTGAGCCTGTAACTTCACCAGGCAGTCTAGATCTGGAGCTTGCTTTGATGGAGTATCGCACTCATGGTAGGGCAAGAACTCCACAAGGTGCTTCTTCTGATAGACTGTCAGTAGGTTCAACACCTCTAGAGCTTCAGTGTTCAACCTAGTTTAGAAAAGGAAAAATCAGCAAGAGGCCAAGGATCAGACAATGGGGAACAGCTGAGAATAAGCACTTTCCGATAAAGAGCAAATTAACACATCAGAATTACACATAATCTGAATCCTCAAAGGAAGTGGCTGTTCTCCATTCTTAGAATACTTGAAGAAATATTTTTCAGGTTTTTTTGAGCAATTCAACTCAAAACATCTTTTTTCACAGGTGCAAAAAAAGAGGCAATTTCTCAAGTATTCTTTTGAACCCTGTATTGTCTGTGCCAAGAACCAGCCTGCCAGCATGCCTTACAGACACTGACCTGCTGAGCTCTTTTAGCTTCTTCTGAGTCTTGCAGTGCACTTTCCATTTCCATGACATGCTCTGTTCCTCCAGGAAGTGAAGGAACGCTTGCAGTTTCTCTGAAACACATAAATGTGAAAGAAAACTTGGCAAAACCATTTGCACTAATGTAGGTTGAATGACTGAATATGTGACATCACAGACATAACATTAATACCACTGGTTATTTGTTTCTGAATATAAGCAAAGCTAAAAAATAAATAGACACGTATACACGCCTAGAAATTACTGAGGAGTGCTGGTTCAGAATATACCAAATAGAAAAAAAAATCCAACCACTATCATAGGTAGAAAGGGTTACTTCTGTACTTTTGTACAGGACTGACTGTGTTCTCAGTATAGTGAAAAAAAACTGATACTTCTAGTTATGATGCCTGATAACATTTAAACTGCACATTAACCATTATTAACCCTGTAGCATCTCATAATTACATTATGTTGTGCACATTGTATCAATCACATTTAGTTATTTCTCTGCTGTTACTGGCTCATGATAGGCTCCAAAGTCTGTGCAGTCATATCACACACAAAATATTTACCCTCACCTAAAATCGTATTTGTTTGTTCCAGCATATATTTTCAAATATTTTCCCTCAAGTCCCCCCAAGAAAAGTACTATTGTCAATACATGCAGAGATATCAGTAAACTGATGTTAATTATTTAGATCAGTGGCTCCCAACCTGGGGTCTGGGCCCCCCTCAGGGGGGTACCAGAGATAGCAAGGGGTGCGCACAATTTTGTCTGTACTGAGGTTACCAAAATTATGTATTTACTAGGGCTGCACAATATTAGGAAAACATGCGATATGCGATAATGTTGAGTGCTGCAATTGTGATATCACATGTGATAAGAGAGTAAAAACGTAGCCTTTATAGTGTTAATGTTTTTCTGCTTTGGATTTGCTGGTAACATAGACTCCAGACGCTGACTAGTCTATGCACAATAAAATGAAATGCAATATTTCCACTCCCACATGTTTTTTTAAAGAATTTACTTAAACAATTTTTTAAAAATAATTTAGAATCCTAAATAAATGTAAACATAATTTATATTATAGTAAGTTCTTAGCCTGAAAAAAATTGCAAAAGGAACAATCTACAACAGTAGCACAGTGATTTTTTTGCCCTCTTCTCTGGGGCACTGGGTGTGGAGTTTTGGAAAAATACCATTTATTGTAGTTCAGTCAGTTTTTTGCGATATGTATACATTTTGTATGTTGCGCATGTTGTTATCGCGATGATGGTAAATTTGTGATATATTGTGCAGCCCTAATTTTTACACATTAAATTCATAAAATCACAATGTCTGAGAAACGCGCGTGTGTGTGTAGAGGAATATAAAAACAAAAACCTACAACCGTTAATCACTTTATTTTTTTTGTGCATCTATATGGGTAGGAGTTGTGGTTGGGGGGCCTGGCTTGTCTTGGACACAGGCAAGGGGTCTTTGAGGAAAAAAGGTTGGGAACCACTGATTTAGATCATGTACTCATCAATGTGTGACTATAAACAGTGATCATCTGGTCACTAGTACTCACCTAGAGTGATGTTGCCTGGGTTGAGGATGTGCTCATCTGACACGATGAGGCCCCCGGACACAAAAAGCTCATTATATGTGCGGTTTTTCACATCATCTAGACTGTCCACTCCAGCAAAGTAGACCGTAGACAACTTCTTTAGTGACACCAGTGCAGGAATCTGCCAGGGACATATAGAGATGTTTATAAACATGTGATTTTCAGTTCATGCAGAGGCCACAAACAGTTTCAGCTCTTAAATGTTCTTAATGGATACAAGGCTAGTTGACATGTTTGAGATGTGAAACAAAGTTCATAAACGTTCAAACAAATTTGAGTCAGACAACACCAAACATATTACCTTGTGAACATGAGAAGCTATGTCTTCATTCTGAATGATGACCATGAACTTCTGCTGACAGTTGTTTTCCAGGTAGGTCTGAGGGTTGCACTCAATGTTGCCGAGGCTCTCCAAATACCCCTGTGATGAACGGAGTAAAGTCCAGTTGAACAAACAACCAGCTACAGATTATACAACTGCTTAAGTCTATACACAAAATATGTACCTTAATCTCAGCGCAGAGCTGGTTTTCATCCTGGTCCCCTCGCTGCATGTAAAACTTCACTGCATTCATCTGCATGATCTCCACAAGAGTGGATAGCACCTCTGGCTTGATTTGGCCAATCACATTACTTCCACTCAACTGGGCAGGGTCAGCCAACAGCTCTGGTATAGGGGGGAGGGAAGCACTGCCAACTAAGGGCAGGCATTTTAGACTGTCTGTAATACTGGGAACCTTCAGCTCAGTCTTTTTCCCTGACGTGCCCACGTGCATCTCTTTTAAAGAGCCTTGACGAGGCTTGCTGGTAGGAGAGATCTGTTTCTTGGGGGCGACTGTAGAGGCGGGTGAAGGTGTAGGGTTTGGGGCGGTGGTGGGGGCAGGAGCAGGAGCAAAAGAAGAGGCAGAGGTCTGCGGCTTAGGTTCAGGCAGTGCTGGTTTATGTAACGATTCCTGTGATTTAGGCTTTGGGGCTGGTTGTTTTGAGTGGAGGGAAGAAGGAGGGACAGCAGTAGATGCAGTAACTGGAGCAGGAGGAGTAGCTGCTTGAGGAGGGGGAGCAGAGAGGACAGGAGAAGATTTAGGAGCAGAGGGTGGCTGAGCAGCAACAGTAGGAGTGACAGGACTGGCAACTGGGTTTGCGGGAGCACCCGGTGAGCGAATTATGCGGTTCATCTTTTCACACAGTGTGTTGACGTAGGTCTGCACAGTCGGTGGCGAGATGTAGTTTGACACATACGGTGAAAAGGTGGATTCCAACCCAGAGACACTACCCTGAGGCCAAGTCGGGGGAGGAAGGGAAACGTACAGTATTTGCTGGGTGTCCATTAGTTCGTGGACGCTCGTGGAGAGTTTCTGGAACTCCTGATTGAGAATGGAATCTAGGGTTCTCCCTACAGCCTGCACTGACCTGTCTGTCCCTGACACAGCTACGTCCCCCACAGAGTCCAGGACTGTGGATAATAAGAAAAAATGGATTAACTAAAACAATAAAAGACACAAGCTACACATACACAGCAATAAACACTTCCAGACAAGAGTAACCGTCAAATTCATTTAATACAGCTGATCTAAAATGCAAGTAGTAAGAGGTACCTGTAGAGGTCGTGCTCCACCGTAAGCGGTCATGGCTGAGAATTTCAGCTGTGCGGGGCGGCAGCTGCTCGATGCTGGAAGATGGACTGCACATGTCCGTGCTATTACTACATAACATTTGTTCCTACACACAAAAAAATAATGATATGAAATTATTACATTGGTGAAGAAAGGTTTGTTTTGTGCTTGATCATCTGTACAAGGAGGGGAGAAAAAAAAACAGTGTCAAGTACATCTTATTAAAGATTTGACTAGTGCAACTGAATATCGGCCAATAATTGTAAATACTGAGCAGTTACAAGGACAACTTATAAATATGTTTACACTAACCCATTGACAATTAACTGAATTAATATTTGCAAGTACTATGGTTAGCTAATTAAAAGATTTCTGCTAAGTCATGCTGTATACAGTGGTTGACAGAATTTACAATACATACACTATAGCTACCAAAATAGCTTTGTCTTTCTTTAAAAATGGTTTCATATTACTTTAGTGTTTTGTAATTCTGTAATTTAAAAAAATCTGTAAAGTACTTCAGAGAGACATCTACAATAATGAATGCCTCTGAATGATAACTGCCCAAGGTTGTCGAGTTCTGCATGAAAACCGACCCAAAATAAGGTGGGCAATGTGTATTTTGCAGACTTTCCTTAAATTTTAAAATAAACTGCTCCATTATTAACAGTTCCATTAACAGTTCCTGTTAGGTTCTGATGTTAATTTTGGTAGACAAAGCTAAATGTTCAATTTTCAGAATGTTCTGGCTAACCATTTGATGCCGTATGAAAAAGCAAAAAAAAGCAAGCAAACTTGTTCTGCCCCAAATTGTTATAATTTGTTAAGTGTGCATGTTTTGTGTCTTATTTTCAAGACAACAAATTATTACAAAAACATGTTTTAAAACATTTAACTGTGACTGTTTAACATCATTAAACAGCAGGCTGGCAACCCATTTAACACGGCTGTATATGTTGTAGCTCAATTTCTCCCCAGGTCTAAGAGTGTGTGGGGTAGTTATTTGCAAATAACTAAAGTCAGTTACTAAACAGGCCTGTGGGGGTACAATCTTGAAAATCCACACCTAAAAGTCATTTCCTCATTTCTCTACAGAGGCAGAATGAGAGAAATCCAACTTTCTTAAACACTCAATTACCTTCAGAATAGTCACCTGACATGCTATTTATGATTAACAATTGAATGATTCATGAATTTCGTAGCAACTAGCTGCTATGATTTCTATCTTTAAATAAATATTGCTGATGCAAATGTTGTTACCAAACACCAGGCACCTAACTTATGTCATTGTCACTATGAGTTAATAAACTCTGGGTTATTTGAAATCTGTTGACTAGCTGAATAGCAGATTAATGGCACGCCTCATTAGGTACAGAAAAGCTACTCTCAAACACTGCACACTGGGTCAGTGTAAGAGTAAAGGGATGGATCAAACAAACTCGAAGACATATACTCCTTGGAAAAGTATTTTTAACCCAAAAACCACAGTAGTTTATTTTTTTCTGCTATATTTCATTGTTTATTCTGACCCACTTGCAATAAGGGTATTAGTTATCTAATTACATTTTAATGTATCTTTACCCTTCCCTGAACAGTATAAACATTTTGCATGTAGGTAAAAAACTATTTGCAACTCAACCTTGAAAACAACAGAACATGACATTGCACATAAATAAAGTAAAGGCCCAAACCTCCAGGTAGTCCTGTGTGGCCTGCTCCTCCTCTACATGCCTGACACGCAGGTCATGGTCACAGTGGCTGGTGGGTTCTGGCGGCTCAGCAGCCTGCTGTGTTGCCGAGCTGCCCTGGTGCTGCAAGGGCAGCATTGAGACAGAAGGTGGGGTGGTGGTGGTGGTGGTCGTGGTCGTGGCTGCAGCAGCAGCGGCAACAGCAGCAGCCACAGCAGTGGAGCCATGGGCAACCCTATTTAAGGCGCTGAGAAAAAGCTTAAGCAGGGCCTGTGTGTCCGGGAGGGAGGCGCTGTGTGTGACCTGCTCCCGCAGGTCCATGTCGCACAGTCCAATATTGTCCATCATCGTTGACAGAGAGACAGACTTGTCGCCCTGAGGAACTGAGAGAATGATGAAAAGATAATGAAGAAAGATGCAGTGTGAACAAATGAACAATCTTTTCATTCATAACTTCAGCAGAGAAACTGCACCAATCTAGTGGTCTAGGAGTTGTGCAAGCAAACACAGAGACTTCACTATGTAGTCTGCCACTTTTGATTCGTAGCCGCATCTCGACAAATCACAGGGACTTCATTTAAGACTAAAGATGGCCTTTCTTTATTTTTTGGCATCCATTACTAGCCCTGTGCAGAGACCCTATGAACAAACTCATTTCAGCTGCAGCTGATACCATTTTTTCAGTTATGAGTTAAGAGACTTTCCTCATACAAACTGTTGTGATATTAAATCCTTGGAAGTTCACAAAACTACATGAAAATTCCTGAATCACAGCAGAATTGAGTTGAAGTAGAGACAATGTTGCACCAAACAAGAATTACTCATTCAGAAACAAGCACAAATCTGTCAAGAATATGCTTGTGTAAATGAGTCTCTCCAAACACGGATAAAATCACAGTCAAGCTGAAAATTACAGTTTCAACAATCAATTAACTAAGTTGGTTAGTTGAGAATGGGGGAGATAAAATGTAATCTGATTTCTATAGAAAAATCTACCATAGCTTAGGCTACAATTTGTTTGACTTAAAAAAAAAAACCCCAAAGCTCACAAATATTAAACATAAACAAATAAATACTAGTGTATTGAAGGTTCTTGGGTCTGAAAAATTTGATGGAGAAACGTGGGGTCATTTAGAAGTGTACAACACAAATTGTGGGGGTAAATACGGCTACTAATTTGCTGCATCGTTTAGAATAAACAATATTGAATGTTCTTTTTCACCCCCAGTGTTGTGACCAGGCAAAAGGAACGACAGGCACGGAGTTTCAATTAGTGGAAAGCCTAGCGGATTAGGTGAAGCCCTTCTTACCTCTCCCTAGCTCTCCATTGCTGAGGAGCCCAGTGTTCAAGTACTTGTTGACACCAGCCGGCTCATCGTCCTCCAGCTTCCTCTTAAGGCCTGCGACATCCCAGTCTTCAACGCGCTCCTGTCCACTGGTGTCCTCCTTCCCCAGCGTACGTTTGTGGAGCTGTATCAGTTTCAGCAGTTTCTCCATCTTGTCTTTGTCATACTCAGCCTGGCTGACCGGGGGCTTCTGGGAGCTGCCGTTGGACTGTGCTGCTGCTGGTCCTGGCCTGCCACTGCTTGAAGCACGGTCTGATCCCCCCCAGTCTGACACTGGGCTGTACTCCTCACAACCACCACCGGGCGGAGACGTTCCCCCACCCTGACCGCCCTCCACGAGGCCCTGCTGCAGCCGCACCACTGGCAGCTGAAAGTTGTCGGCCCCATACATATACGCGTTCAATGAAGAGTCCACACCCTTGGGTCGGGATGCGGGGAGAAAACTGGGCCGCTCGTCCAGGCTCGTCCGATACTCAGGCAAGACAAAGGAGCGGCCCATGCCCTGTTCCCTGAGGCCGAGGTAGTCCAGTGCCTGGTTCTTAACTCCAGCAGCCAGGTCTTTGGGTTGGCTGGAGCGCAGTTTGAAGAACGCATGATGCAGGGCAGGGATAAAGGTGTCTAGGTGCTCAGTGATCGGGTCTTTGGGTTCTACAACCACAGAGTCCTCATGTAGGCCAGAATGCTTTGACACTTTTAAAGAAGCAGAGAAAAACAAGAAAACCGGTCAACACAGTATCTTGCCAGTCTTAGGTACATGCATAAATAGTATTTACACAGTAAAAACAAAGCAATTGTGTTAATAAAAAACGGCTTCAAACTATTTGCAAAAGATGCCCAAAACTTTTGCACATATTCATTCACACACACACATGTACATACATATACATATACACACACATAGATACATACAATAGGGATGCAAGATTAATTCCGATCAATTAATCACAGAAACAATGACACGGAAAAAAAAACAAAAAAAACATGGTGGTGACTCTTTTGACCTGGCCCGGTTCTGGTCCCACCTCAACGCAAAGCATTTGGGAACAACCCCTGATTCCAGGCACTCAGACCCAAACTGAGCACATCCACCTGTAACCACTAACTAACTCTCCAGCAAAATGGTCTTTGTTGCTAAATTTATTTTGAGTTGCCTTGTATGCGTGGGTGCTGGGACCAATCACCCCACCCGCAACTTATTCACCCAGCGATTTGTATGAGTAAACAATAAAGAAAACAAGCCAGGAGTAATATACTTACTGAACCGTGCTGTAATTCTTGGCTCTTGGAAAATAAAAAGTGCCTGTAACCCTTTGTCACTCCTCCCTCGTCTCTCTATATATTTCAGCAGAAGATAGGCAGAAAGTCAGTACATGCTGGAATCACAGCACAGATAAGACAAGTAGGGAGAAGAGTGTATGGATATGAACATGCCAGCATACCATTAGAACCGTGCATGTGAGACGATGATAAGAGGAACAGAAAGCCTCTGTCCACCAGTGGCTTCACGAGAACCTGAAGAAAAACATACAATAAGAAACACCCTGATTCTCCTTTATAAGAGGCATAATGATCTACATTATCAACTAACGAAAACCAGGACATGAAAAAAAGGAGGGAGAACAAGGAAGTTCTCATATCAATTTGCATCAGCTACAGAGAAGCTATACATCTCCAAACCAAATTTGTTAACTAACTTCATTTGTTAACTAACTAACTCTATTAAAGTAAGACTCATGTCACAAAATTTACCAACACTTGACACACATAGTATATATATACATACATTAAACATGAGCTGGAACATTGCACAACACTCACCATTTTTTCCCTCTCCATTCGGTGAAGCAGCCTGGACAGGCAGTTGCCCTGTTTAGTCTTACCGAAGACTTCAAATAGACTGCCATACATCCCACACTTCATTGCTGCCATGGAAAATAGGACAATAAGTGAATAAAGTACTGCAGGAAAACACAAATAGTTTGAACTGCTGTTTTTGTTTAGTGCATAAAATGTAAAAAGCCTAATTTAATTTTTTTTTTTTTTTTTTTTTTACTGGCATCAACAGAGTGGCAGAAATTTAGGCAGCGGTGGTAATATTACCCTCTTGTGTTCCACTGTAAGTGTCCCAAGAAAGCAGCGTAGAAGGAATTTTCCTCTTCACTTGATCAAGATGCATCGCTATACTTATATCTATTTTGTCAGGACTAAAAGGCAAGCAAATAAAATGTCAATATTCCACATGCAGCATGTTTGATTTCAGATATGTTATTAGATACAAGTGGGGAAAAAAGCTGTGTTCAGCAAATAGAAAAAGGTTTGAGCAAGTTCAAAGGCGCTTGTACATGAGAAGTAGGGTTAAAGAGGTCACGTACAGTTTGAGGGGAAGGAAGGGACTGGAGGAGCGGATGCACACTTGATACAGCTCTTCCCCCCTGTTCACCAGCAGGCCACTCCACACTGTGTACCTACGCCGTACTGCAAAAAACAGACACACAATCTAATCAGTTTCCTCCAGCTAATACTATAATGGGCAAGTCTGATGCAGGCTTAGTATGGCTACCAATTAACTACACAAGAATGATTATGACTAGGAAGACAACTCACCTTTGTGTCCTTCAAACATAGTGCTGCTTAACCTTCAAAAAAACAAAACAAAAAAAAAGCAGTGTGAAAACCGTTATCACAACACCATCAGTAGGCAAGATGTCTACTGACTGCATACTACATGAACATTTGTATACTGAACAATACATGAATCTAAATGACTACTAAAATGTACACTTGCACATCATATTCGCAAAACCAGACCTGAAAACAGTATCACTGTAGAATCTGTGTTTTGAGTCAGTGAAAACTGAGGTTTTTGAAAACTCCGCCAAAGAGGCGATTTTTGAAAATTCCCTTTCTGCGTTTTTGTGTGGATGAGAAAAATGAAGATTTTGGACTGTTTCGCGTCATACCGTGCGGCACTCATATGACGTCACAGTATGCGCCATGTTGACAGGTTTTCATCTACAATGCCTGACGTTTACAACGTACTGCTGCTCTCAACCTTGTTAGAGGTTTTGGCATCTTTATACTAGATGTGGCATTAATTTCGATCAGTTAAGCTCAGAAAAAATAAACATGTTAAAACATGTTAGTCACGCACCACATAATTTTATCCCAGTCCGGTGTTCTGTCATGATGTTAAAGTGAAAGTGAAGAGAACTACATGTAAATTCCGGGAATCGAACCCGGACTTTCTGGTCGCAGGGCGAATGCTCTAACCACTAGGCTACCAGCTGTGCTTCCGTGCCTTTTTGCAGTCTTTGGATTCTGTGTTATCTTGCGTTCGGGACACTGGTTTACGTTGATTAATATCTTAAATGCTCTTTTAATATGTATGTAAGGTGTATGTTGCTACTATGGGATCTGTGTCTTAGCCCTCATTACGTAAGCAATTTCCTCTAAAGTGAAAGTGAAAGTAACCATTCTGTCATACGTGAAAACACACCACAGCACACTGTGAACAGCATGAAATTCTTCCTCTGCATTTAACCCATTCACCAAGTGAGGCAGTGGGCAGCCAGAAACGCAGTGCCCGGGAAGCAGTGTGTGCGGTACCTTGCTCAGGAATCGAACCCACAACTTCTTGATCATAGGGCGAACACCCTAACCACTAAGCCACCAGCTGCTAGGCTCAATAAAACTGATTCTAAAATGCCTTTTTCCGCAGTTTGCAGAATGCTATCTAAAGCTAGGAAACATCAGCACTGTCCAGAATCATCACAAGCTGTAAGCATGGCACGATCTGAAGTAGTCTCTGTCCTGCTTCACGGCAGCATTTCTTAGTGTTAGAAACTGACTGTATAAATAGGCTCTATGCACTGCTAATCATCTACCTATCTAGGCTCTTCTCATTTAAATATAATGCAT
Source organism: Phenacogrammus interruptus (assembly GCA_037974425.1). Classification (NCBI taxonomy): domain Eukaryota; kingdom Metazoa; phylum Chordata; class Actinopteri; order Characiformes; family Alestidae; genus Phenacogrammus; species Phenacogrammus interruptus. Next base: position 17,800,156 of record JBBPCW010000133.1, read on the forward strand.
ATTATTTGCCTATTTCTCTCAGTTTTATAAACTGTATAAACTTAAAGGTAGCATTTTTTGACAAGGCAATAGGGACACTGTGCCCAGTCTCTCGTAATGACGCCCCCCTCCAAGGATTCTGATTAGTCACCAATGCTAAACGCCACCTGTTGCCCTGGAATGCTTTTGTGAGTTTTTGTGATTAAGTGTGGCCGGAGAAAATTTTGAGAATGTGCTTGTGTGTATGTCAACGTTTAATTTTTTAAAAACAAAAATGGAAAATGTCCGTTTTCAGAAATACCTGTGCACATGTGGACATGGCCTGAGGCTACAATCAATCTGATTAGGGTCAAAAATATGTGATTGAGATCCTGTACCTGCGAACAGCTGTAGATGACTCTTTGTCTTTGTACTGGAAAGACACCACCGCATACGGACACACATGTCTGGGCCGGGACTTCAGCTCCTCAAACGCAAACTCGTAAAAGTATTGCTGCAGGTGAGAAACAAGCACTGAGCAAAATCTGAACAGACACAAAAACTGTTCAAACACATGTCCAGTGAAAATGAAAACACTGTAAACAGGTGCGGACATCCTTGCATGTATTACGGTATAATAGGAATGCACACATACCTGAGTGAGCTCAAATGCCCTATACGATAATAATGAGGTCACTTTGCTGGCATTTTTGTGCACATGGCTGTCAGACTTCTGTGCAGGTTCCAGATTACTCTTGGGCATATTTTCAAATATGCTCTTTGATCTACCCTGTAAGATAAAGGTATATGCCACAGAATATTCAGAATCAACAATCAACAATTCATTGATTATTATACAAATAAATTAAATATTACCTTCATGACTTTAAATATAATAATATCCCCGGAAGCACCCACTTCAAACGGATTCATCTGCAACAGGTCTGAGTATTTTGAAAGGTAGACCCCTAAAAAAAAAAAAAAAAAAAAGGCAAAATAAGGCTTGTGCATGACAGACACTGCAATGACATTGTGCAGAATTTATTGCATAGCACAGAAATTTTGCAAGACAAATAATATAAGTTTATTATATAGTATTCTGATCAAAAATCTGGTCAGGTCTAAGTTGGCAGTAGTGCTGGGCAACATAACACTTACATCACAAGACTATTATTTTGCTTTTTCGTGTTAGTGATACTATTAGCCAAACATTTTCTCGACAATGAACACTATTCTGTGCTTTTGCATGCTGTGCCATCATACCGTGAAGCTGAATGTTATCAACAGTGCCCAGCACTCTGAGGTAATTTATCACAGGCAGTGGGAAAGTACTATGAAACACATTAATTAGAGGCTGCACACAACTTAAAGCAGATAAAAAGAATCCACTTATTTCAGAGAAACATAAACAGTTACCTTTAACTGGATTTCCCAAATTGCTGATCCGTGCATGTCCCACTGACAGGCCCTTTTCACAGATCCAGTGAGTCTGCAACAAGAGGCACAATATTACACTCGAGAGTATTACATACAAATCCCAATATTGAGATCCTACAGTTTAGTGCCTTACATACTCTACTAAAATACAGGTACATTGAGTACATATTAAAATGTCACTAAGGTTCTCAGGCTGGACAAGAAACACATGATTTGTTGAGTAATATTAGCAGCTGCAAGCCTTACCTTGCCCGTGTCAGGCAGCAGAAAGGCGTAGGAATCTGCGAGTTCAGCTTCCGTCCGTCCAGCCTGTTTGAGTTCTCTCTTTTTCTCAATAAACTGCCAGGACAAACAACGCAAGCGCATTAACCCCAGCTTATCATGTTCAGCAACAAGAATGGCAACTGGGCCATAATTAGTTAGGCAGACCACAAAAGCATGGGCCGAACAGCAAGCATCTTAGACCACACTTGATTTAACCTGCAAGGGCACCTACTCTCTGTATCAGAAATCACATCAACAAGCAACAACTTAAAGTAACAGCAATTAAAATATATAATTAAAAAAAAAAAAAACTTCCACACCACAGCAAGTCCAGTTTTTTTTTTTATTAATTATCCTGTTCCAACATTGCATTTATCAAGAATCGCCACTAACTACATAAACAAATCAAGGATTCAGTATAGATGTTCATGGCTGAGTGCATATAAGGCTCTAAAACCCAAGATTACCTCTTTCTCCAGGAGCTCGTTGTGAATGAGACATGCTTTGGTGTAGATGAAGGCTCCTCGTGAAGACGCATCCAGATAGAAGGACGAGAGCAGCTTCACAAGCTCCTCAAACTCCCGTGAATCTGGAGCCAATGTCTGGAGAAGTCCTGGAGAACAGAGAGAGAGAGAGAGAGAGAGACAGGGAGAGGGAGTATTTATACTTTTTTTTTTTTTTAATTATTCATACTTTTTTACAAATCTGAATTAACTATAACTGGGGTTGCAAGTGTATTTAATCAACCAGTTAAAAGCCCCATATAAAACAGCAAGGAAATACACACACAACGTCTGACTGAACCATGAGGTGTTGTTATATGTACAGTCTGAAAACATTTAAGAGATCTTCAGGGAAAAAAATCAGGCATCAGACGATGGTCACTGTATCAAACCCTGTCAGTGTTACTATGGCAACATTCCTATAGTCTTGACTGGTCAATATGCAGCTTCACAAACTGAAAACCACCTGTCCATACAACTATAATTTTACATCAGCCTACAATCACTACAAACAGTACAGGGCATATTGACCTAAAGTGCAAACCCCGACAAATGCACTGCCCTTTTAATAGGCTCCATGGTATGTTCCTTAAACAGCCCCCTTACATCATGACTCTGACATATGACACAAGAGAACTAGTGAGGGAACAACGGCCGAGTCCAAGGAAGTTTTGGTCCGTCAAAAAAGTGGTGCACGTGTTATAACACACCCCTTCACCTCTAAGCATTATATTATTGAACACATGTACCGCAAAATGCAGTGATCTGAAGTCTCCAAACAGAGGGTCCGTGGGAGCTCTAACTCGTACATGCAGGCTCTTCGGAGTTGTGAGGGCTCCAAAGTGTGCCCGAGGATATACGACCCCGACCAGTGTTGTGGTTTGTCGAGGGGGTTGCGCGGATGACGAGTGGCAGAAGTGTGTCATGTGGTGGCAGCAATGTCGTGCTAGCTATGCTTGTAGCCAGCTTTGATGGTATTGCAACCACCTACAACCGTCAAAGCACGACTCAGGACTAACGTGTTAACATGTCAGACACAAATAGAGTTTAGAACAAGATGTGTGTGTAGGTGCTTGGTCCAGAGCTCTGTTTTTTTTTGCCCTGTATTAACGAATTAGGGAGCTAGCGTGTGGCTAGCTTGCAGTGTGGTGGCTAAATAACATACATGCGAGCTCACAAATGTAAAATAATGGAGTCATGAAGAAACACGGATACGTTCGGAGCTCGGCTGGCTGAAACAGAGCCCACGGGGAGGCAGTGAGCCGTGGAGTGAGGCTGAGCAGGCAGGGGGAGGCAGAACAGTCTAGGAAATATAAATGCCAGTAAAAGGGCACACAAACCTTTCCGCTCCTTCATCTTCCGAGGGATCTGGAAGCTCCTCCGCGGCGGCTCGTCCCCGGTCCGGTGCGGGGTGGACGGGGAGCAGCCTGACAGAGAGCCCCTGCGCCGCTCCGAAGCGTCCTGTTCAGACATTTGCTCGTCTTCACATCCAGCCTGATCGCCATTTTGCCTGGATGTGGTGGCGGTGGAGGCGGACGGCTGTTTCTGACTCTCACCGCCGTCTACCGACCAGCCGCCGGCCCTCGCTCCGTCCTTCTCGAGCTTTCTGTCCTCGCTGAAATTGCAGGCCATTTTTTTCGTCTACGAGAAGGGGGGAGGCGTAGGGAGGGGGAGAGGGGGGCCCGCGCCGATCACCTCGTCGACTGGGGCGCGATGAAGTTGTGTTCAGCGCCGCTTCACGGAGCAGTTCTCCTCCTCAGCCAGCCTCCTCCGCCATTATGCCTCTGACGTAATGCCTCACTGTCGCTGCACAGGTTCTGGCGTCACTCTGTTTACCGGAGCACGCGCGCCACCCACAGGCAGCCACCTCGCTCGCTCACTCACACTCACACATTACGCTCAACATGGACACAAGTATTGTGACACACATCTGTTTTACAGGCAATAATCTTAATCATTAATACATTTGGATAGTGGTGGTCTAGTTGTTTAGGAAGTTGCCTAACCACTGTGATTAGAAGGTTGAGGGTTTGAATCCCAGGACTGCTAGTAACACCACTGAGGTACCCTTGAGCAAGATATTGTGACCCCACATTGCTACCTGGTGGCACTGTTCGTGGCAGCTTAAGGTTCCACATTGTTGAGAGTTTCATGCACACTTTGGGGCTGCCGGTGGCCTAACTGGTTAAGGAATTGCCCCTGAGATCAGATGGGTTTGAATCCCAGGAATAACAGCAGCGCCACTGAGGTACGTCTGAGTATGGTACCGTTCCCACACACTGCTCCTTGTTGGATGCAGCCCACTGCTTTACTTGGTGAATAAATGCAGTGGAAGAATTTCACACTGTGAGCTGTGCATGTGAGTAAGGGGCCTCTGTGGACTCAGTGAGTAGCGGAAGAGACCCTTAGTCTCAGGGTTGTGGGTTCAGCATTGGGTGTTTCTTGTGCACTTTGGGCAAGGTACTGTCCCCACACACTTTCTCTGGGCATTGTTGGTGGCAGCCCACTGCTTCAGTTGGGTGAATGGATTAAATACTAAGAAGGTACTTCACACTGTGGTTTGTTCATGCATGACATACCAGTTTGGGGAAGGCTCTTTTCTATTCCAGTATGATTGTATGATTCACTAACCTTTACAGATTTTACCTGAAAGTCATAATTTATATAAGTATCAATAATTAATATTAATATTTAATATGGAAGAAGAATTACAAATACAATTTGTTTACAAGTACAAATGTTAATCTGTTATGACCACAGTGAGTCTCAGTAACAGGCTAAACTTTTGCTTTATCATTGATAGCTTTTTTTTTAAGTGCAGCATAGATAAACTGTTTAAATGTTCAAGTATGTTTCACCTTTACCCTTTTCACGTGCTCACAAAGATGTCCAATCAAGAAAAATGGAAATAGAAAGAATGAAAGATAGACAGACAGACAGACAGACAGACAATGAAAATAGACATATAAGCTGAGTTAAATGTTGCATCTGTTTTTGGCACATGATGAAATGCCTCAGAGACCTATTGTTCTACATTTTCAAAAACCTAAATATGTGTTTCAGAAATAGTTAGTTTTTCTGTTTACAAGACATTCTTAGAACTGTGATAGAACTCACACATCAGATACACAGCAAAGGCCATGGAATTTAATATTACACTGTTATTCTTTCATATTAGCAGTTTAACAGAATGACCACAAGATATTTAAACAACAATTATTATAATAAAAACACGTTACAAAACTTTACAAACAAATGTTTTTCTCTTTTATTCCAGCTCCCCTGTGCTTCCTCTGCTGTAAATATCATACTCTTTGAAGCGAATGTAGTCCTTCAGACTGTTTGGTAGAGGCAAGAAACCGATAAAAACTGGAGCCCTGAGACGCAAGCGACCAAGAGACTCTCGGATCTTAAGCCGACACAAATGCTTCAGGCTTCGGGCGTTTTCTGCAAAGACAGTGTAATATTATACGACCAGTGAGCTAAAATATCTTAAAATTGAGTTGCATGCTCAGTTAATATGGTCAATGAGTAGTGAAGTTCCGAAGGACTCTGCTGCTAGTGAGCACCCACCTTGAATCCTGCATATCTCTGGCCACTGTTTCTGTTCTACCAGGGTGATCTTCATTTTGGAGCAAAAGGTGACATGGTCAACATAATCCAGCATGATTCTCACCACGTGGCCTGTGATGTGCTTAAGCCAGGACACTGTGATAACCTCACAAAACTGCAGACAGAAATGTGTCATTACTGTGCTGTAGATGTTCCCTGGAGAGCAAAAAAGGAAATCAAATCTAGAAAAATCACCAAAAAACAGAATTTTCTACAGTTATCCGAACTCCAGCGCGGATGTCCTGCACAGTTTGGTATTTACCCTCCTCAAACACATTCACTAAACATGGCAATTAACATGTGAGATGAACCAGACAGAAGTGAAATCACCAAACATGAACACCGAATGGACACCGGCCCTCCAGTCCTACAAACCAACTTCAGTTAATTCAGTTAAAAGTATCCGCTCCTAAACTCTTCCCTCTAGATGATATGATCAATAATATGCTGTTACATCCTATTTTAAGCCATTCCAGGATACCTTGTGTGCCTGAGATCTGATTATCAGTTCTCAATTAGTAGTATAAGTAATATTAGTAATGTATTACTAATATTTTAATTGCTGTACAAATCTTGTATAAATAAGTAATATTCAATTTATACAAGAACTTACAACAAACTCAAAACAAGGAATTCAGTACAAGGGTTTTTGCAGCTGATGTATAAAATAAGAGACCACTGCCATTTATTTTTAAATCAGCATCTCTATGAGTATGATAACCATTCCATACAAGTGTCTGTTAAATTCCTACACAAACACCTCATTCTGACTTATGAGGTACTGATTAGTGAATCACATCTTATTTAATGAGGAAAAGTATAAAAACATTGCTGTAATCGACACTCTCCTCTCACAATGAGGCCAGTTTGACGGCAAAACACTATTCAAAGTTCATCAAAGGTAACTACTGAGTGAATGAGAGATTTGTTTTCTTTGAATTATTCAGGTTCTGTAAATGCTGCATCATTTCTTTCATTTTGATGTTTTGTCATTTCCTTTAAAATGATGCTTTCAGGAAAAATAATTTTATTTGGAAATGAGGAGAAATATTGTCAGAAATATTGTGGTCTCTGTAAAAATCTTTTTCCAGAGCTGTACTGTATATTGAAAGTATGAAATGAGGAGTGATTGGTGCATTAGCAGTCTGCTACACAAGCTTTTCCACTTACCACCATGTCTTTAATGACTGAGGTGCTCCACCCCTCATAGTCCAATGGCACATGCGACCCCTGTCCATAGGGGCAGTCGAAGCAGCGCTGCACATCATATCCATGGTTGAGGAGCATGCGCAGCATCACTTCGTCCTTCAGCGCATGTTGCAGGGCTGATGGGAAGTGTGTGGTGTTCACACGTGAGTAGTAGTTGACGTTGGCACCGTAACGCAGCAGGGTGTTAATAAGCTCATAGTTGCCTTGACGCACTGCCACCTGCAGGCAGCTGACTGGGTCCTGGTTGGCCATGGCACCGGCCTCCAGCAGCAGGCGTGCGGACTGCACATCATTGTTGGACACAGCGAAGTACAGTGCTGACCTGCGCTCATCATCGTAGTTCCGGCGCACACGTGGGTGCAGCATGAAGTTGGGGTCAAAACCTGAGCTGAGGAGCAGTTCTAGACACTGAAAGTGACCACCTGCCGCCGCAGAGTGCAGTGGACTCATACCGCTCTCTTTTATTGCCTCTTTCTTTGTAACTCGAATCAGCTGCTCTAGTACTCTGCAAAGAAATGAGTCGAGTCAAAGATCAAGTACAAAATGTTTAGCTAGTTAGTTAGTTATCATAATAAAAACTGAACTACACTCTAACAACTGTTTAAAGAACTCAAGCCCCAGTCTGCAGGTAGAAGGGCAGAGATATTGCTACACAAACCGCAGTCTAGTCCAGTGCCATTTTTTACTGAACATACAAATCTCAACAATAATTTAATAGAAATGACAATAGTAGCATCACCTTTCTTGTATGTAAACTGTAGTTAGTATGATGTAGTGGGAAACATTGCTGCCTTCCACCCAACAGTGACGTTTAAGACTAATTTGCTACCTCTGTAATATGATTAGACTGGAAGTTTCCAAACAGGTCTGCCAAAGGCCATGAATATAATGTAAGTTTCTTATTTTAAAAATATATTTTTGGCAGCCTTATTTTGGATGAAGGATCACATCTAACTTGGTTAAACAATTAGGCCTCAGTTAAAATGACCACAAAAGCAACAGTAGGAGTACAGCTACACATGCTGCTCCCGTGCTTCCAGTGATTCAGACCCCATCTACTTTTTGCACCTGCCGACTCATCCCAATGCTGATCTGGACTTCATGTTAACTTAAAGAACTTCTGTTATATTGAACCTTCAGCTGCAGATCACACATGATGTT
>JBBPCW010000133.1:17876560-17886661 GCA_037974425.1 Phenacogrammus interruptus
CTCTGCATTTAACCCATTCACCAAGTGAAGCAGGGGGCAGCCATGAACACGGCGCCCGGGGAGCAGTGTGTGGTGACAGTACCTTGCTCAGGGTACCTCAGCTGTGCCTAGCAGTCTTAGGAATCGAACCTGGACTTTCTGATCGCAGGGCGAACTTATGTCTATTTTTGCTTGTGTACCACTTACGTCAACCCCTGGCTATAAATTGCTTTTCTGCAGTTGAATGGTGGACTGCATTAAACCCAGTAATGACACCGAGATATGTGTGTGTATACAACTATATATCCAAAGTGCTTTACAAAATATAAATATAGATATTAATATGGATGGATTTAAATAATGTATTATTTTCATAGATGCTCATGTTATGATTCGAGACTTTTAAGGAAGGTGAAGTTAGAACATACGTTTCTAAAAACTGATTCTTGTGTAAATGTCTTTTTCTGTAGGGAAATTAGACGTCACAGTTGAGGGAGCATCCGAAACAGAGGTGTGCTGTGTTGACAATAAAGATGGTACCTGTACCGTGACTTATCTACCAACACAAGCAGGCGATTACACGATCCAGATTCGGCATAATGACCTGCATATTGGCGGCAGCCCTTTCAAAGCCCACATCACGGGTAAAGCAGTTCTAGTAAATCGCAAAAAATGATGCTGTGTCCTGCTCTTTCAGTATGTACAATATGTCACACACTGTGTAATCTGCACTCAGACGGCAGCTTGAGAAAATCTCAGATTAAACTGGGTCCTGCAGTAGATGTTGCCCTGGACATTACAGAGGAGGACATCAGCCAGCTCACTGCAAGCATCTCATCACCCTCCAGACAGAATGTGCCCTGTGTGCTGAAGAGGCAGCCTGACAGCCACATTGGTGAGAGATATAAGAAGCAGTGATGCTTGAGTGCTTTAGAATCTTAATTTTCTGCATATGTATGACACAGCTGGATTTTCACACAGCTCCTAAACGTGGATAAAGAGAACTCAATGAAACAAATGAGACAAAAATATTATATTTGGGCATTTATATGTTAAGGTAAATGATGCACTATAACATATACAGCATGTGACAATATGAACCTTAGCTTTCACTGACTTGTGTGACCCCTTATGCACCAAATAACTGCAACAATAACAGAGCAGCTTTGATTCTAGAATGTTTGTGGGTTTCCTCGAATGCTTACGTCACTTATACTGAGTTAAGACTTTGAGCAGTTTGGCCACTCCATAACATTAATGTCATTCTACTTTACAACAATAGAATAAACCATGTGCTCAGGGTTATTGTTTGACAAGCTTCAGCCCAAACCATGATACTATTGCCACCATGTTTCACAGATAGAATTTGTGCTAGAATGCAGTGTTTCTTTTCTCCAAACAAAAAGCTTATCATTTAAACCAAAAAAGGTTTAGATAGATACCTTTAAGTAAAGCAGGCCCCCAAATCACACCTGATTGCCATCGCCTTCATTGAAAACACCTGACTCAAATTTCCCTTGTGTCATACTTTTGAGAAGTAAGAACATCGAGGGTTCACAAACTTTCAAGCACCACTGTTGATGGCACAGTTGGTAAAATGGTATTATTTATATCATTACATATCTTTGGATCATGTAACACCATTTAACACAATTTGCCCCAATTTACCTCAATTCTGCCCCATACATTGTATCATACGGTTCACTAAGCATCCTAAATGTCACCATGCCTCAGTTATTTTGGCACAAAACTTTGAATAAAATATACTGACTGCACAAATGTGCGCTTAGCAAAATGATTTTATTTTCAATGTTATTTTAAAATGTAATAATATATCAAATGTTGTGACAAAATGTAATACATGTATGTTTATTTAAATGTTTATTATTTGTAATTGTATTACAAAAGTACATACTTTTATTATAGTAACCAAATTTAAAATCAATGCATATTCTTACCATTATTCAATCATTATGTATATTCTTAAAATGAGGAAGTAATATCTGCTGTAAAATACATTAACACCTTATGATACTCTATTATACAGGTATATCATTTATTCCTAAAGAGGTGGGCGAACATTTGGTGAGCATTAAGAAGAATGGGGAGCCTGTGAGAAGCAGCCCGATCACTGTGTGCATCAGCCAATTAGAGATAGGAGATGCCAGCAAGGTTAAAGTGTCTGGAACTGGCCTGCATGGTGGACGTACTAACCACATATCTCAGTTTGTGGTTGACACATGTAATGCTGGTGAGATTACCTGTACCTAGATGGTTTTTTTCAGCTAATTATTTATCATGCTTAAGCATTACTTATGTATCATGTAAATGCATCTGTAGGCAGGTCTTTATGTGAGTTCTGAATTCTTAATATTACTAACACTCTTATGTATACTGTGATATGGCCTGCAGGATACGGTGGCCTGACTGTTGCCATTGAGGGCCCAGCTAATGTGGTCATTCACACAGAGGAATTAGACAGTGGATTGTGTAGGATCTCATACTGTCCAAGCAAGCCAGGCACCTACAAAGTGTCAATCCAGTTCTCAGATGAGCACATACCAGGTAAAACAGTGTCAAAATCGGATTTTGGTTTATACTTAGCCCATCAGTGCATTAGACTGAATTCAAAGAATGGAAATAAAGTGTGAATGATGGCAGGGTTTTGATGTTTCTCCTCAGGGAGCCCTTTCCTAGCAGAAGTGACAGATGGTGGACTGATGAGAAGAAGTGTCACTCACTACCAGAAAAAACCCGCTACTGCCAGTGTGGGAAAAGAATGCAGCTTAACATTCAAAATAACTGGTAGAGTATGAGTTTGAATATAAATATTTCTGAGATGATCCCTATTAGAACAATAAAAGCTTTTCTCTTAGGTCTTCTTACACTGATATATGAGACTGTATTATTGCATGACCATTCATAACATTTAAAAGTAGTAATTGTGCTCATGGCAATGGCACCACAATCATGATGCAGGTATCGTATGCAGCTTTTGCAGCTTTGTTTTGCTACACAGCTTGTTTAAACTGTGGGAAAAACATCCATTCTGACAATGTTAACAATGTTTACATTTTAAAAAACACAAATTGTGCAAATTACAAATTGAGGAAATTTTGTTTTTCCCTGATTTGAGCCATCTAAACAATACCACTTAGAGACACTGTTACGTTTATGTTATCTCTGATGTAATACATATAATATATTCTTCATTACAGGAACTGACTTGGAGACCATATCTGCTAAAGTGTCTGCCCCTTCAGGAACAGCAGCAGAGGCCTCGGTTGCTGCCACAGGCAATGATTTGTATTCAGTGAGCTTTGTGCCAGAGGAGCTGGGGGTACACAATGTAAGCATGAAGAGCCATGACCAGGAGAATAAAGGCTCTCCACTGCAGTACACCATCGGACATCTTGGTGAGGGAGGTGCAGACCTGGTGCAGATGTGGGGACAAGGCCTGCACAAAGCTTATGCAGGAGTACCAGGTATTACTCCAAAGTCATTTGTAAAGATTACAAGAGTAGCATAGCCCCAGTTTTGTTCAGTTATTTATTACATTTCTTGTGCTCCCTGGGCCTGGGTAAAACTTTAAACAGTGTACAACTGGGATTGGAATATATATATCTTCATATCTTGGAAAAAGTAACTTGGTAAGAAAATGTAGAAATGTTCCTTTCAGTGTATGTTAAGTATTTTTTATGCAAGTTAATATAACAAGAATTAAATTCCAGCAAAAACGACACAACAAAAATGAAGATATAAGGTTTCGTTCCAACAGTGATGATATGGATGTGTAGAATTGTGACAAACAGAAGTAACAGTAGTGCAATAGTGCAGGTGGAATTAGATGCCTAACATTTGGTGTGATTTAACAAAACTTTCCTTTGTTTACCTTTTACACTGTGGATCATCTGCCACAAAGCTGTGTTTTGTGCCTGCTGTATTTATCTGTGCTTTTTAATGAGATACTTTCCTGTTATTCATTTTAAATTCCAAACCTATTACATATTTCAAAATTAGTTACTAGATGTCCAACAGTAATCTGACTGAATAGTTCTAGGAATAGTAACAGTTGTACATTTATATGGAAAAAATTGGAACCCGCCGGCAAGTCCTGGCCACCTAACAGGCTATTTTTTGTTTAAATGAGATCAGTTAAATTAAGTCAATGTGATCTAGAAAGAGACGTATACCAGACAAAACACCTAGAAAAGAATGTGGAGGGACTATGAAATCTTTTACTCTGAATTTACAGCATCTGAATTCAGTGATTCTGGTTTGCAGCTGATTTTAATATCTGGGCTCGGGAGGCAGGAGAAGGGAAACTGTGTGTTTCAATAGAAGGACCAGGACACACTGAGCTCTACTTGGATGATCACCAAGACGGATCCTGCAGTGTGTCCTACACTGCTCAAGAGCCAGGTGAGGTCACTTTGTGAAGTGAATTAGAAAAGGACCTTGTGTCCGCTGTTTTCTGTCAAACATTCTTAAGAGCATTTGTTTTTCAGGTGACTACGAGTTATCAGTCTTGTTTAATGAGGAACACATTTCAGCAAGTCCTTTTCTTGTGTCTGTCAGTGTCCTAACTGACAACACAGAGAATTCTCCAGAAGGCCCAGCCAGACATATGGCCACTGGTATGTACAGCTAATAATAATAATAATAATAATAATAATAATAATAATAATAATAATAATAATAATACATTTTATTTATGAGTGCCTTTCACAACTCTCAAAGTCACTTTACAGAAGGAATTAAAAGTAAAGTATAGATCAATTAAATTAAGAAGAGTTGATAATCCTTGTGCTATATTCAGATGTTCAGGGAGGGCGTTCCACATTGGGGACCTTAGACTTCATGTTATTTGTAATGTAGAAATGTTATGATCATTGTATTTATACAGTACTATGTTTCCCTATGTTTTGTCCTTACAGATGAGAAGCTGATAGGTAATGGCTCACTGTCTGAGTCGATATTTGATCATGGTGCTGAGTCAGTTTTGTCTAATGTCCCTGAAATCACCAGCCATGGGCCCGGACTGAGGGAGGCTGTAATTGGTCAGAAAAACACCTTCTATGTGGACTGCAGCAAAGCTGGTATGTTTTGCACAGTGACGACCACTATAAGTGCAGCAGATATGTCACTTTAAACTTACAAAAGAGAAGTAATAGCAGTCGAAACATCAGTATTTTGCTAATTCAGAAGCAGTGTATTTATTGTAATGACATTCTGTGTATTTGTGTTCTGCAGGGAGAAATATGCTGTTTGTTGGCATGCTTGGCCCCACAGTTCCCTGTGAGAGAATGACAGTCAGACACTTGGGCAAAAATCAGTACACTGTCAACTACACCGTCAAGGAAAGGGGCGATTATATTTTAGCAGTGAAGTGGGGGGATGAACACATCCCAGGCTCTCCTTTCCACATCAGCGTTTCATGAAAGCATCAAGAAGACAAACATTTAATGGCTTTATAAAAATTTTGTTAGAGTTCAATAACATATAGATTGATTGTTAATCATTTAGCCATTTATTTGGGGAATAACTGGTTTTCCTTGTAAAAAAAAACAATAATGTTAATGTAGTAAAACATTAGAAGTTTTTGTTTTCCAAAACTTTATTGATATCTTGTGATAAAATTTGATTTCAGTTTTCTATTTAAACCCTCCAGGCACAGCAGCACATCTGATTTAATTTTATGAAGCACTTAGTGGCAGATAAAAGCTCTTGATGAAGACTAGAAATACTGCTAGGTCTGGAAAACATTGATAATATAATCACTTCTTTTTATGTTGCTTGTATTCATTGTAATATTAGTGTTTTCTTGCAGCATTGCTAACTGTCCAGATAAATGGCTTTTTACATATAATTTTCTCAGATTAAGGGAAAGATTCTAATATCCACTCCAAAGTGCTGCCTCTCCAATCTTCAGTATTCGATGATAAACATGGCAAACATTTACATTTACGGTATTTATCAGACGCTTTTATCCAAAGCGACTTTTATTCCTTATCTACAGGGGGCAGTCTCTACCTGGAGCAACTTGGGGTTAAGGGTCTTGCTCAGGGACCCAGTGGTGGTTTGCTGAAGGTAGGATTTGAACCCATGACCTCTTGGTCCAGAGGCAAGCATCCTACTACTAGTCCACCACCACCCCATCATACAGCCTTGAAAAGTAACCTTTACCTTTTTGTAATTAAAATAAGTATGTGGGTCAAAATGAAAGTATGTGGGTCAAAATAAAAGGAAACACTTTGTAATGTGTTCTATGGATTTATTACCATGTGGCTTTAGGTGTCTTTAAAGCTTTTTACACCCTGGTCTCCACCCCTGGTCCTGGAGATCTGGACCTTCCTGAGAGGTCTAGTTCCAGCCACATGGTGCATGTGTGTTAGTGACGGGTGCTTCATACCCTTTTTTCCATACCCTTTTATGGGATCTTTAAACTTAACACTACATGTATTTTTTGTGTTGTATTAAAACATATGAACTGTGAAATCCATTATGAATATGCTTCTATAATAAAAGTCTGACCACTGAGTAATGTAATGATCGAATCATTGAAAAACCCAATATTGTTAACAAGAAACCCTTGTTGGCCTATTTGAATGTGAAAGTTTCTCTAGACGATTAACACTGACATGTAGAGCAGAGGAGGGGTGCTGAGGCCTAACAGCCTTTCCAGCTGTACTGATCTGAACTGATCAATGAACACGTTTCTGTGAGAGCGACATCGAAGACCACTGCACACATCCGTCTGCTGTGGCTCATTTCATTGTTTGACATCATGGTGAGCATCCAGAGCACATGGAGCAACAAGCGACGATGAGATATGAGAAAACGTGATGAAATCTGAACGGAAACTCAAACTGTTTTCCAAGTGATGTGGTACTGCTGAGAACGACACAAAGTGCACCGAATCCTATCCATCTGGGAATTATTAAGTCAAGTAAGTTTATCATTTATTACTTCAGCTGTGATTCAGTGTTAGGAAAGCCCAAGATTAATGTTTGCTTTGTTACGTTTATCTAAGTAGATAAACAGTGATTCACTTGAGTTGCAGAAATTGTTTGAATAGATTTAAAATGTTTTGCTCTTAACCTCTATCTAGCTTTTACTAGGTTGTTCAGTCCATGCATGCTGTTGCTTGTGAACAGTGATTCTGCTGTAAAATGGACTGTGAAACCAAAGGGGATTTGTACATTTATAATCGCATGATCCAAAAAACTGGGTTACATATTGATTATTCTGACAGATGCAGACCACCCTCCCCCATCATCCAACGCATGGTAATCTGAATGCTAGTGCATTGTTTGACCATACTTGATAATTGTGACTGTATAGTTTATAATTGCATTTACTTTTATCTTTATATAAAGTGTATATCCGGATGCCTCTCTGGCCGGGTCTGTTTCACCGACTGTTTTACTGATAGGCCTCTCGCTGACTGCAGCCAGTCCTACAGCTGTTATGGATCTGGATGTGCTGAACTTGTTTGCCATTGCAATTGGGACACTGGCTGTTCCTATTCTACTATTCATGGCATCCTTTATGCTGTGGCCTTCATCGCTCATCAAAGTTTATTACTGGTAAATAAACACACACTGTAAAACATGTTTTTCTTATGTAATGTTTCAGTGTTCTTTACTTTTAAATGGTCTGTTTTAGTTTAAAATGATTAGTTTTAAATGTCCTGCCAGAATTATTTTATTTTATACACTTACATTTTTTTTTATCATTTATTAGCTCTGTGATTACGAAAACTCAAGATTATTAAGAAAACACTTGATTCATAAGTGCTGCAGTAAAATTTACTGTCAAGTAGTACTGCTTTTACAAAACAGCAATATAATACGAAAACGTATGTATTATTAATGCAATAGAGATGAAAATATATATATTTATTTAACTTTATTTTAATTATTAATTAGAAATTTACCAAAAAGATTTTTAAAAAAATGAAAGTCAATGGACCCCAAGCAGTAACACCACAGCCCTGAGGTTGGAAACCCTCAAAAAGGATTCAGTTCATGTATGCAGTCATATGTGTGTGGATAGAGAGTATTTGGAAGTGGCTCATCCAATCAGATTTTACAGTGATCTGTATTTGTTGCTTTAATCAGGTACTGGAGGCGAACCCTTGGTCTGCAGGTGAGCTACGCTGAAGTTGGTGGATATCATTTCTGCTACTCCCACAGAGGAAAGCCTGGCTTCAGGCCTTCTATTCTAATGCTCCATGACTTCTCTGCACACAAAGACACATGGCTCTCTATGGTGAAGGTGTGTAGCACAAACTCTTTAGGGCTTTTTCATTGTGAAACCAGTGAAGTAATATGACCCTATGCCCTCTGTCTGTGCAGTACCTTCCAAAACATCTACATCTTCTGTGCGTGGACATGCCAGGACATGAGGGAACAACACGCACCAATGCAGAAGATTACTCCATCCAGGGTCAGGTTAGGAGAATAAGACAGGTAGGCATGCTAGAACTAGCATAAATGCTAAAGCTTGCACAACAAAATGATACCAAAGTCCGGTATACGTATAGTTTAACCCCTTAAACTTACCGCTTCAGTTCTGCACTGTCATACCTGTTAATTCACTAGCTATTACTAATTCATGTATAACAACTAGTAAATTATGAAGTTGTATGATTAATAGCCTGCCCCAATAATATGCCTGCATTTCTATGCTTAGGTATTACACAGTGCAAACACATTTACACATTGTTTAGAGCTATTTTTCTCAGTTTGCATTATGAGTCTTTTTAACACACTTTATTCAATACAAGCAAACAATGAAGCAATAAAAAGGATCAAGAATTGTTTTGATTGTAAAAACAAAAGAAGTTTATATTGTATGAGCTGGTGAGGAGAACACAGATTCAGTTCCAGATTTCCTCCAGACGTTTTGTGGATTTGTGAAATAACATCAGCAGCTCCTGATTTAATTTAATGAAGGACTGAGTCAAACCAGGTTACAGATAGATAGAAACAAACAAATAATACTGGAATTCAACAAGGAACACTTTGAGTTACTGAAATCACTATTTATTGTATGTTATTTGTATTTAGTTTTTTTTGTTTTTAGTTTATTTAGTAATATTAATGTGGGAAAAAACACTCACTGATCATCCTAATGGTTTTTAAATATTATTTGCACAAGTGCCTAGGACATTTGCACAGTACTGCATACACACAAATGTATTTTAGATGCACGGTGAATCTGAGCTGTATTATCTGTATTCTTCTCTCTGTGTTTGTTTCCAAGTTTGTAGAAACTATTCGGCTAAACAGGAAGCCATTCCACTTGGTGGGCACCTCAATGGGAGGAAGTGTAGCAGGAGTGTACGCAGCCTGTTATCCCTCTGATCTCTGTAGCATGACGCTGATCTGTCCAGCTGGTTAGTGTAAATCCAAGTTTATCTTCAGGGATATTTGCTTTATTCTGATAAACTACGGCACTAACTGCTTTTCTGTGTAGAGTATACTATAAACAAACATAATTGCTATCTGTGCCACAATTGTTGGCATACTTTTAATTAATATTTTGAGCAGACTCGCTTTGCAAAGATAAAAGTCTTTAAGGTGACTCTCTCACCCCATATCCAAGCTGTTGTCCCCAACTGCTCCTTGTAGATTCCTTGGCCTCTCAAACCATTATCCTAAAGATGCATGCAGCCAATTCAGGCAAAATCCTTTGCCATGCAGATTCTTAACAGTCCTCATTATTGCCCAGATATTGAAAATGTTCCTTTTGTTTAGCTATTCTTGTATGTAGCAATTTTTCATCATTTGTTCAGCCTTTTTTCACACATCACTCTCATATTTATATCCCAGTGAAACACCTCATAATAGTGAAACCGGAGCTCATAGCTGAGACTTTTTATGTTTGTAATCACACATATGGAACATACATGATTTTACTTCAAATCAGTTTTACACATAAGAATTGCTAAGGGTGCCAACAACTCAGTCAAGATCAAAAAGGATATGCAATAAAGAGTGATTTTACAACTGACTTTGATCATGTTACCAGGGGTCATGCCAATATTTGTGGAAGGCATTGTATCTAAAGTCTAAAAATAAGAAAAAACGTTAATACATTGTAGTACAATGAGTG
>JBBPCW010000133.1:17888607-17908990 GCA_037974425.1 Phenacogrammus interruptus
CTTTGTACCATTTCATGCTATTCATTGGACTTGAACTGTTTGAATTTCGATTAAATAAAGCTTGAAACATTGGGGTGGTCTAAAACTTTTGACCAGTAGTGTATTTTTGGGTCAATTCTGAATGATTGGGATCATTATCCTGTTGAAAAATGAAAAGCAAAAGCTTTTTCATCATCTAACACAAAGTGAATGTCAGTGCATTAAAGACAGACCTGATCTGTCTTCTTCAAAATTAGTTTGAGCCTTTATGGCTAAATAATGTATTACTATAGACTATAACATATTGAAAACCAATCAGTTACATTTCTTTTAAGTATTCGTAATGTTTTCTTGTAATAAAACTTTGAAAGAGCAGTGTATTAGTATTTATTATTTACAGCAGTGTATTTAATTATTTATGTATTCAATAAGTATTATTATTTCTTTTTATTCAACGGTGGGCCCTGAGCTTCTGGCTTGTAATGCATATAAACTGTGTTTGGATGATTCAGTAATGGAGTCATAAATTTTACTACCACACATATTCTCTCCTTTTCTCTTTATAGGTGGTGGACATGTCTGGAGCATCTGTGCTTGCTGAAGCAGTGCCAGGCTGTCGCGTGGACCTGCTGGAGAACTGTGGTCATTCTGTAGTGATGGAGCGGCCGCGGCGCACCGCCAAACTCATCTTGGAGTTTATCATCTCTCAGCAAAGTGTGACGAGTGCCACAGCCAAAAAGAAATACTGAATAAGCACCGTAATACACAAATGTAGTATTTAGACAGATTCTTGAGTATGAAGATGATGTCCCAGACAAGTAGACTACTTTCTCCTGTTGTCATTTACATTATATAGAACTTTAGATACCGCAGACTTTTTAAAATCTAATATTAATATGTCAACTATATGTACTGGGAAAGTACAGGGATTTTAATGACATTGCGTTCAGAGTTGGTCACCCTTTTACAGCTAAAACAGCTTCTACTCTTCTTGGAAGGCTTTCCACAAGATTTTGGAGTTTCTGTGGGAATTTCATTCTGTATAGCATTTATGAGGTTAGGCACTGATGTTGGATTAGAAGGTCTGGCTCACGATCTTCATTCCAGTTTATCCCAAAGGTGTTGGATGGGGTTGGGGTCAGGGGTCTGTGTGGGCCAATCTTATTCTTTCACACCAAACTCCACGTCTTTATGAACCTTGCATTGTGCACTGGGGTGAGGGGGGTACAGTCATGCTGGAATACTGTGTCCTCACATTGTCCAAAATCTCTTGGTGATGCTGAAGCATAAATATTGCCCTTCACTGGAGGCCCAAAGACGTTTGTCCCAATACTTTTGTCCATAAAGTGTATTAATAATATGAAACCGCCCGCCCCTTTATACAGACATAACTTAAATAAACAAATGTCATGTTTGACTGGTTTGTGTGTTTGATTGGTTGGAGGATAAAGCCACACTCGTTTCTTAAAAAGATTCAGCTTATGCAGAAATATTGCAGATGTTTGTGCAGATGTGCTCGTTTATTTCAGCCACTGTGAGTGGCAGCCTGTGTGGGTCACGTGACCCACAGCAGGCAGGCTCTGCATGCTAACTCAGGACTGCAATGCACTGTCAGCCCTGAGCAGCATTCACTTTTTCTTTTCCCCCATTCAAACGACCTGCCTTGACCCGAGGTAAGCTTGCGTCTGTTTTATAGCCCCTAGTGTTATGCAAAATGTGTATATGTTTATCTCCTTTTCCAGAGAAAATAGCCATAGCAACAGTTAACAGCTAGCTAGCCACCCAGCTTTAACGGGCTAGCTGTGCTAATTAGCCACTAATGCCAGGAGCAGGAATTTGCAGAATGTAAACATCAGTCGGTGTGCACGAATTTCGTATTAAATCACGCAAACGGCATTACCAGCTAAAACATTGTATTTTCCTTAACGCTGTTGCTATGTGTGTATTCCTAGGACCCATGGATACCAAAGTAAATCACCCATCTTAAACACCAGATGGTTTTATAGCTGAAGTTAATGTTTAAACACGCCATTGTATACCATAGTTACCCTCTTTGATCCGTTTGAGGCATTTTAATTCAGATTGGCTGTACTGGAGTGTTTTTCTAGTAGCTCCTATCTCATGTATGATATGCTGCGTTTGACTTCAGTACTAACTGTACTGTCTCACTTTCTCAGATCAAAAACAGCCCATTACCTGAACTTTCTCTGTGTGCCAGTCTTGTCCACATATCCTTATCAAATGGATAATGGGGACTGGGGGCATAGGGTAAATAATTTTTTACATTTTTTATTGCTATTTTTTACATACTTGTTTTATGGTTGCTTTATTGACCCAGAGAAGCTGTGTAAATACATTAACTGTTCTGTAGTCAACATCCCTTATCGGTCATGTGTGTGTCTTTAGTGTTCTGTCCATCATCTTTTATAGATGACTCACCCAGTCACCTTAAATGTTGGAGGTCACCTCTACACCACCTCGATTGCCACACTTCAGCGTTACCCAGACTCTATGCTGGGGGCTATGTTCCGTGGTGACTTCCCAACTACGCGGGATGCCCAAGGAAACTACTTCATTGACCGGGATGGGACTCTGTTCCGCTACATATTAAACTTCCTACGCACATCCGAGCTCACCCTACCAGGCGACTTCATGGAGATGGATCTTCTGCGTAAAGAAGCTGACTTTTATCAGATTGAGCCCTTAATCCAATGCCTCAGTGACCCGAAGCCACTGTATCCTCTGGACACCTTCGAACAGATGGTGGAGCTGTCTAGTACCCGCAAGCTCTCTAAGTACTCAAATCCGGTAGCTGTCATCATTACACAGTTGACCATAACAACCAAGGTTCACTCCCTGCTGGAGGGAATTTCCAACAACTTCACCAAGTGGAACAAACACATGATGGACACACGAGACTGTCAGGTGTCTTTCACTTTCGGACCATGTGACTACCATCAAGAGGTGTCTCTCAGGGTCCACCTCATGGACTACATCACGAAACAGGGGTTCACAATTCGAAACACTCGAGTGCACCACATGAGTGAGCGTGCCAATGAGAACACAGTGGAGCACCACTGGACTTTTTGTAGGCTGGCCTACAAAGTAGAAGACTGACAAAGACCAGATTTGAAACTGTTCTATCTTCCATTTGGTTGCTGCTGATGCCAATTAAGCTGTATATATTTCATTGTTTGTTGTATGACCAAATTGATCAATGAGGGGAGGGACATGGGGGAGGCCCAAGTCAATATTCTTCATGAAAAAATATTGTACCAAGATACACTGACTCCCCCCAAAAAAGTATATAAGCATCTTTTTAGTCAATTGTGTAGTTAAAAAATGCACCAGAAAATGATTTACCCTAGAGAAAAAGAATTGTGAACTATCTGCCGCATCATAGTGTTGATTGCATGCATGGTTTTTTCCATATACCTAAAGTATTAAAAAATGTCAAACTTGAAATCCATTTTACTATTGCTTTTTTTTTTTTTTTAATTGTGGCCAGTTTTCTCCCCTGTGAGTTCTGCTTCTGAAGCAGTTAACAACACAAGAAATTGTCACACAAGTATACACTGAGATGCAAATAAAAATGTACAATGAAACAAAAAACGAAATTGGTAGGGTTTTAATTAATTTATAGACAAGTTAAGACTTTAAAAGAGAAACAATTCAATAGTAACTGTTTTACTGTTGGTAGTGTTTTATCCTTGTGGGCACAATATGATGATTCTCCTACCCAAAAACACTCACCTCAACCTGGTCATGAACACATGAGTTACCGGTAAATCAGGTGTGTTTGAGCAGAGAAACCACCAAATTGCTGAACGCAGTTTTGTAAACCCTGGATTGTGTAAAAGCTACATCACTACAAACATGATGCGTGAGTACTTGCATGTTTTGCTAGAAGTAGATTTTTTTTCTCTGTACAGGTTTACATGGTAAGATGATGGTGGTTTCTAACATGCTCTAAATGTATGGGGACAAACGTTTTGGGACGAACGGCCGTTACACCAACAGAGACTTTAATGTCACTGCATTTAAATACATAGACTCTAATATCGAGTTCCACCTTTGTAGCTATAACAGTTTCTGCTCTTCTTTGTGAGAGATGACAAATGCAGCTGTGAATGCAGCTCCTGAAGCTTGTGTCCCCTCACTAAAGCTGACTTGGTACAGTCCATCTCTGACCAATCAGAACACTGCATGACGTTTACACAACTGTTCCATAATGTCAGCCTGCAGGAGACACATGAGTTCATGAAAAAGGACACTGCAATATTACAGCCTAGCTGCATAACACCACCACTCCTGCCAATGGCACTTTACTAAACTAATCACACCTCACTGCTCCAGCACATTGACATCTAGGTGGTGAGATCTCTCGAAGGGGATGTTCAGAAAGAGTAAGAACCTGAAATACATCCTGAGTCTAGTACCAGGAAAACAACGCTTTGGGATCTACCGGTTTTTGCCCTTCTTTTTCTGCGTTGGAGGCGTCATGGAGTGGGTCATGATTAACGTGAGAATAGGACGAGAGACGTTTTGTAAGTAGCTTCTTGTGACAATCTAACCTTCAGGATGTAAGATAATGTTTCTACGCACCAATGTGCGCAGCCTTTGCGCAATACCCTTTGCTATTAAATGCACGGATGTGCTGTAATGTGAATCTTCAACAGCATTTCAAACAGTAGCAATTAAAACAATACTGATTCTATTTTGGTGAAATGAAGCCAAACAATTTTTACTCTGGATTAGAGCAGAGGTGTCCCATCCTGGACTACCTGGATCGGGTATTCTGGATCCATCGAAAACCCTAAAAACGTGAACCTCCAGGATAGCGTTTTAAATAATGAGACTGGAGACCATACCGTGTACTGGAAACCATAATTCTATGTTTAAAATGCATATTTTAATAAATATATTTTTTTAATGAAAACAACTACGAAATATGGTGTCAAACTCTGGTCCTGAAGGGCCGGTGTTTGATAGCGGTTCTCCTTAAACACGTTCACTAGGGAAATCATCAAAACGTCCTGGACCACGGCCTTCCATGACTGGAGTTTACGTTTACGACATTTAGCAGACGTACATCAGTGCTTAAGTAGTCCACAACTGTTCTTAAACCTGTAAAGCTATACTTAAATCAACAACAGCTATTTAACCAAGTTACTGCTGGCTAAGTTACACACCATAACAAACCTAGGTCACGGTACAGACCCCTGCCCTACACGATGTCTCTTTTGTATGTTTTCTCCTCATTTAGCACACCTGACTAAAGTTAAGTGGCCCCTAATAGTCATACGTGAACACACCACAGTACAGCACACAGTATGAACAAAATGAAATTCTTTCTCTGAATTTAACCCGTTCACCAAGTGAAGCAGTGGACAGCTAGCGGCATGGTGCAGTGTGTGGGGATGGTACCTTGCAAGGGAACCTCGCAGTGGGTCACTGGCAGTCTTGGGACTTGAACCCACGACCATCTGACAGCAGGGGCAACTCCTTAACTAACAGGCCACCAGCCACACTAAAACTCCAATTAACTAATGGACCAGTGGCATCACCAGTCCATGTACTTTACCAATTCAGAATCTGCAGTAAATGTTGGCGAAAATCTACTTGTGTGGTAGTCAATTTTTGCAGGATGCATTTCACATCAAGCAAACCCAGCAATGATTACTGCCAACCTGTTCTAAGTTTTATTCTGCTTTTTGGACACAGCAGCAATGGCAAACTACTTCCACAAGAACATCCAGCTCCCACGATTATTTCTTGCCATTGACCCTTTAATACACACACAGTGTAATTATATATATACAGTGTATATATAACTGTATATTTAAAATATATTATAAATGTATAATGAATATATATTTTTAAATGAAAACAACTTCAAAATATTAACTAGGTATAAATGCAGGGTATTGACTCTTAAGCTGAGCTGAGCAGATTGAGGGAATTCATCCTTCCATCCTTGAAAGTGTGGACTCCCAACAACAGAAGTCCACAGAAACACTCAAAGGAAAACACTAAACTCCGCAGATCATGGCCTTCCCAAGACTGACTTTACTCCCTATGCTGGAAGTTAAAGGGACATGAATTCTGACTGACATTTATGGCATAAATTAGACCATAACCACTGGTTATTTTCCAGGATCTAATTTGTAGCAGCCTTTTTAATGATGCTTGTTTTTTCTTTTAGATGACGTCTACAGGAGAAAACGCTCTGAGAGGGAGTACCAGCAGAAAATTGAGGATGGATTAATTATGCTTCCCGAGTCAGAACCAAAATGAACATTAGGATTATCTTCACGAAATCCTGAAAAGTATGAAAACCCAAACACAATAAAACAGAGAAAGATGAGACTTTTCAACATGGTGGATTTAAGACTTCCCTGCTGGCATATGAGGCACATTTGTCCAGAAATCCATGTTTTGTTCCGTAAGCAAAGATAGCCGACCGGGGTCCAGTTTTCCCAAAAGTGTTCTTTTAGGATTGTCTTTGTACTAAAAGGCTTTGGGATACGCAACCCTGACCAAAAAAGGACTTTCGTTCAACATTCAAGAGTTTTATTAATGATACTATTAGAAGATTCTGCATTACAGAATATCACTTACAATAATCCATTTTCCAAATTCCTGAATTTACTGTGACCTTTATGTGATTTACTGACATTACAGGTTTTGCAACTTCCTTTTTCCTTTATCTTTAACTGTACCATGTTAAATAAAAAAGTAGTAAAATGGTTACGTGTTAAAAAAAAGTTTACTTTTTCATATGTCACATGCCCTTAAAAACAGTATCCTGCTTCTGCTAAGTAAACTCTTAGAGAGAAAACTTTGAAGCTTTTAAAGCCTTATGCAGATGCTAAGAGTGCTTGGAATAACAACCAAACATCATCATAGCGAGGCCAGGTGCCAGTTGGCCGATCACAGAGGGAGCGCTCTCTAGACAGCCTCCCCTCTGTCTCTCCAGCTCACTTGTAGTGTCCAATTGGTAGAGCTCTCAGACAGATAAAGCTGTTGGGATGCTGGGCCAGTACTACTGGATTCCCATCCAGCCGCACCTCCTGCATGTTATACCTGATGTAGTGAGTGTCGTTGCCCTTGCAGAACGTCTCGTCCGTCAGGGTGGTTATGTTATTGTTCTGAAGAACAAGGAGAAAAAACATCTACATTATTTTGTGAGTAGTGATGTTGGTGGTTAGCTGAGACTGGTTGTGTTATTATTTCATCCACGTTTAAATAAAACCACATGTATTATTAACGGTTGAGTAGTTCAGGCAGTGGTTCTATAATGTACTGGTTATATCTGCATGTCACTGATTACTTGGAAGTACTTGCTACTACTATCTTCAACACCAGGTTTAATCCAATATTGGTTTGAATTGCTTCCAGCTTCATACCTAAGTTTGTTTTGCCCTTGTTACATGGAATGGCAGATTTTTCAGTTTAGAGTGTTATCATTTTCTCTTTAAGATAACTGGAATGGATCTGTGGAAATATATAAACAGGGATCTGTTGTAGTTTTTGGGTTCAAATTTGACAAGAGTGCCAAGGACTAGACTGTTCAGTGGAACATAATTTATCACAATCTTGTTGAGATAAAAGTGTTGCCAGTTCATTCTTTCTCTCGCGTAAGTCTAGATCTTGGGGATTTTGTAACAAAGCAACCCAGCCTCTTTGGAATCAGACACCGGGGAAGATAGCTAGACTGCAATGCCAATGGAGATTTAGCTATGCAGCGATTTCTCACCTTTTTGTATCTTAATGCACAGATATTTAGATAAAAGTAAACTTTAGACATCTACCAAGTATCTTGTAATGTTGAGCATAAGGAATTATTACTTGATTACACTACTATGTGACACTGTCAGCATGTATGTTTAAGTATGTTAATGATGAACAGACGTGGAGATGGACGACATGCAGGCTCTCGGGAAGGGGTGGAATGGCTTCCAGTTCGTTGTCACCAAGGTAGAGGTATGCGAGTTTGCTGAGTTTCTACTCCAGAAAATGCAAATTGGCATAATAACAAAAGAGAAGGGATGTGAATTAGATATACCTGAGTGATAAAAATGTGTTTTAAAAAGTGTTAACATCTAAACATTCAAGTTACCTTGAAAACATTTGCTTTGACCCCTTTAGTTTTGAGTAGATTCTGATTAGCGTTGAGTGAGATGAGTTTGGCGGGCAGCATTGGTAGTTTGACCAGTCGGTTCTCAGCTAGCGTTAGTTCCTCCAGTTGGTCAAGTTTAGAGAAGGCTCCATCCTCTATCTCGGAGATGATATTGCCGGTCAGGTCAATCCTTTTCAGTGTGGCTGCAATGAATGTAAATGTCAAAGATATTTACGGGGCTGTAATCTTTAAACTGTGCTATGTCTGAGGCTCTACCATGAGGGTTTTTTGAGCTACAAAAAGGGGTGATTTAGACAGCCAGGTAAAGACAACTACTCTTGTATCCTAGCAATGTCATGGTTAAGGGGCTAAAACTAGAGTGGAATATGTTGCGCAGTATTGAATAGCATAACGTTATAGCCTCATTAGTTCTGCTGATATTTCAACAGTCTCTCACTATATTGTCCAGTAACAGAGAAATAGATCATGAAGCTGGTCAATATTCTATCAGAATTCTGCTAAAAAAATAACCAGTCGGGAGAAAGAATGACAAACTGAGGTATCTTAATAGTCAGCTAGCTTTCTAATTTTAGCTTCTTGTTCTCATCTCATGAGCTATTTATATCATCTGAGTAACCAGTTCTCTTGCTAGTAATCACAATTTGGCAGAGTGCCAGGCATAATGCATAAATAACTATATGGCCATAATAACTTCCTAGCAAGAATATTAGCTACTGTGTTACCCATTTACCTGCTAACTCCTCTTACTTTTTGGGGAACATCAGTGGGGTGGTTTTCTAATAATGTCACTCCAGATACTACTGTGGCACCACAGATGGAAGTATGCATATTAGTAGCTTTGTCCCTTTATTAATTATTAGAAACTCTTTTATGGGCTCCAGCAAGTACTAAAGAGTGTTTTGAAAACAGTGCTCATGGTAGCTTCCTTTGCCCTGTGGGCCAGATGTTGCGTGCAGTGTGCAGCTACACCCAGAGCAGCCCTCCTCACCGATGTCAGAAAAATCCTTGCTGGCAATTTTGACTATTTTGTTGAAGCGTGCGTAGAAGTACTGAGTTTCTCTCGGCAAAGCTGGCACAGTTTTCATCTCTGGGCTGACTTCTTCACAGTACACCGATCCGGTCAAGCATACACACAGCAAGCAAGTGGGCAGATCTGTGGGGAAAAATATTTTATTCACTCAGTACATCCCAGATTCAGATAGAAATGTTAACGTGAATCCAAATATCACCTGCATCTTTTTTCTCTGGTGCTGGGCTTAGGTCATCTTCATCACTAGGACTTTCATAGTCCATGTCTGTAGTGATCTTTTTCTGTAGAGTTACATGCGAGGAGTGACAAGTTAATCAAAAGCAATTCTAATGCATCTAAACTCAGCAACCCTATTCCTCAGATGAGGTACAGTAATACTGAGCTGCTTGTGCTTTAGAGAATTGGACACCATCCCATTATGGATTTAACAGATTACACTTTCCGTTGCATGCCGCTTATGGATCCAGATTTATGATCGCAGGTATTCTGTGAAGACGTGTGTTTGTGAAGAATTGTTTTCCTCTCTGGTATTTTATGAAATATTGTGCTGATTTGGGGGACAGTTCTTTGCGCAGAAGCTGTAAACGATTTGTTCCAAACACATAATGACACTGGGCTCTGGAATACAGCCACAAACTACAGGTTTCAACATATGTTTCTCAGTATCATTTATAGGACTTCATCATACGCCTTACCTTCGGTTTCTTGGCCTCCATGAAAGCCTCCGTCTGGAGTCCGTTAAAGTCCTGTGGTTTTGTTAGATCTTTGTTTCGAGGGTCTGTTTTCTCTTTTCGTGCTGCTGCACAGATAGTCCATGGCACAATCAGAAAACAGAAGAGCAACATCCTGATTTCCATCTTCTCAAGCGGAGAAGTGGTGCTTGCTCTTGTCAGTGTGTGCTGGACTGCAAGGGGCAGTGCAATGTGAGTCTGGAAGGAGAGACCTTTTAAAGTGATTTTGCTGAGTGGTTGCCTCTAAACTTCTGAGACTGTGCAAGTGTCTCTTAACCCACTGTGTGCTGCTGCTGCTGCAGGTCAAGTCAGGTAGATGCTCCCCCCACATTAAAACAGTACTTCTTTCACATAACACTGTTTTCTTACACTTATTTGGGCTCTTATTTAAAAAAAAAACCACATGAAGCCTTTAAATTTTATTGTGTCTGAAGAATAATGTGTCGGGGACATACACAATACACCAGATGCTCTCTGAGAATTACAAGAGGCAGATTTATTTGGGAATCTGCTTGTGATTTATCCACAGCCAGTGTAGCCTTGGAAGCCAAGTCCACTGTTTACCTCCTTTAATGAGAGAAAAACCTGCATGAGGAATGAAAGAGCCTTTTCATGGAAAGAGAGATATTTTCATGGGAAGAAAACTTTGATTTGGAAAATGGGGAGAAGTTCGTATGGAGGAAAAATCTAGTCAGGGACAAACCCGAGCACCAGTAATGGAAATAAAGGACAGTGAGTTCAACAGGAAATTATTATTAGTTCAGGAAACTTGGCCCATGCCTTATTTAAATACAGTTAATGTTAAAGGGCCCATATCATGAAAATAAGGGTGTTGCAGTCTTTGTTCCATACATGCAAAAAGTCTAGCTTGTTTTAAATTCACTGTTCTCATAATGACACATATTTACATACATCCACCTACTCACTCAACAGCAGTTTGGCTTTGCTTATCCATTCTAAAGAGTGTCTCAGTGTGGAGGGCTTTTTGAAATAGGCAGCCAATCAGAAGAGTGATCATTTCCATATGTTAGTCCTAAAGGCACAGTAACAACAACATGCTCTTTTACTTATCAGAATCTGAAAACTTTACCGATCCTAGAGGAAATTGCATAATTGTGTGAGATAAAGGGGTCATGGAAATAAAGAGGGTGAAAATGGTCATGGAAAAATTAATAATGATTGTTTTTGGTTTACAAAACCTTGAAAACTGGAAACTAAAATATAAGGAAAATGTTAAAGAACCTGAAAGATGTCTTACATGTAGAGAGTGTTCAGATCACTTTTGCTGAATAGCCAGTCATGGAAACATGGCAATGCTTGTCCATCTGCGGCTGTTAGCCAATGACTTCCCTTACCTAACACAGCTGCATTTATCTGATATGTTACTGAATGGGGTGTTAAAGAAAACTGTCTTAAGGGGAAAACTTGATTTAATGTACCAATAAATTACCAATAACACAGCACTCTGCTCTTGATGGAGAAAACCTGCTCATAAAATGTAGTCTTCCCAGACTTTCTGACTCTTCCCCCCCTCTGCTGCTCCCCTGGGTTTAGCAGAAGAGTATCTGATAGCTTTAGCAGGACGAGCTGTCCTCACACTTTGCCCTGTGCTTACCTTCTGCTTTAGATATGAAGGATTCTGGAGAGAACATTTTGTTAGGACATTTGATACCCCTTCACATCCATTGCTCGATGAGCGGACGATGGATGGATACAATTCTTAGGATGACATTTGCTGAAACAAATAGACTTTTAAAAGACTCGTCCTCCGTCATCTTCTGCGCATCCAGCAAAACAGAACATGAAACAAAAGACAAAAGACACTAGCAGTCACACACAGAGACCAAAAAAAGCAGAGAAAGAGGAAGAGAACGGCTCGGGGAGAAAGATTTGACTTATTATTGCAGGCAGACCTTTCCGTACTGCCCGGATATTTCAGTGCCTGCAGCTGTGTATCTGATTCATCATGGGAACTGTGAACGGCTCAACAGATGTGAAAGTGAGCGGGGAAAGCCTGGCTGAGTGGCCCTGCATCACAT
The DNA here is from genome assembly GCA_037974425.1 of Phenacogrammus interruptus. Lineage (NCBI taxonomy): Eukaryota > Metazoa > Chordata > Actinopteri > Characiformes > Alestidae > Phenacogrammus > Phenacogrammus interruptus. The sequence goes on from JBBPCW010000133.1 coordinate 17,900,530, forward strand.
GCTGCCGCTCAGCCATTAATACATCACTGCAGGTTACATAAAGCAGCTACCTGGCTAATTTGTCAGCTTTGGTATTTGGAAAACAAACGTGAAAAAGCGTATAATTCTTTCATTCTCATTACTCTGTCTACACAAATATTACATGACATTTATTGCTCTATTATATTTCTAACATAACTTATTTAGACAACACCTACCAATAACATTCTTCCTCAGAATCACGTCATTAAATCAGTATGTTATGTCCACACAGGAGCTAATTTCAAAACCAACCGTTTTTTACAGTTCTGTTTTATGATTCTCGTGCAGTCACCTGTGGCTGCTTACTGTTTGGCATGGCCTCTGGGTTCTAGCCATAGTCCAAATAAAATAATCTCCTTTTTTCAGAAGAACAGCTGTTTCTAGACCAGTTCCCATTTTCCACAAAGTCTCAAAGGGCAGTAAAGAAAGCAGCAAGACTGAGCCTAGACCAGTGGGCCTTACTGGTCTGGACTCCCAGATGAACTAGGTGTTTGCTCCAACCCAACTAACACATAGAGATAAGCCAAAAATGTGGATCCTGCAGATCGGTTTAAGATCTGCTGGCCTAGAAGCCAGGTTCCCAACCCTGGTCCAGAAGGAGGGATATATTATATTTCCCTTCTACTGGGTTGTTAGACCAAAAGAGTATGAACTGGCTGTTCAACCAGTAGTGTTAGCAAATCATACTAATGGTCTGTTAAATTTGTTAAGTCTCTCTCACTCACTGTTTCTTTCTATATAAATACATCAGCCATCTTTAACATTAAAACAAGCTCTTTAGGCAGCATGAGGTGGTTAAATGCTTGAACTGTGTATTCCTGCTGTTGGAAGCAAAAGGATCTGGGCAAACCAGAGGATCTGAATGACTTGGTCAAGGACCCAGCTGAACATCTCCCGAATGGCAAGTCTTGAGGGGTGTTCCCAGTAATGAGTGACAGGGTCATGGGCACCAAAGCTGATGCACATAGACAGTGAAGCCCAGTCTGTCTGGTCAGAATATCTTTATTGTCATTGTAACAGGTACAATGGAATTAGGTGCAGTCCTTGCGGCGTATAAATAAACTGGCCCTCAAGATGGTGTGGGTATTTAGCTCTGTCATATTCTTTCGACGTCTTGTGTACGTAATTCCATAGCATCTCTATTGATGCTGACGTACAGAATTTTTTGATACACTTGGGAATTAATTCGCCCCTCAGTTACTACAAGCTGGCCAGGCCCTAATTGGACGTCCACTTCTTGGTAAAGTAGCCACAGTCCCAAAGTCTCCATTATCTCCTGTAGACTGGTGAATTTCTAAAGTCGTTGAAATCACTCTGTATGGCTTTCCAGCCTTGTGTAAATCAACAATTCTTGATTGAAAGCTCTCTTTGATGAGGCATGGCTCACATAAGAATAGTGGTTTTGTGCAGAGCAAGCTCCAAAGGTTTGAGTTGTTTTTATCAGTAGCTCTAGTCCACACCTCCAAACTCATTTTCTTAACAAGGCCCCAGGTAAGTTAACACCTGACACCAGTTAGCTTTTTGAGGTCATTAACTTGAGGGTTCACATACTTTGTCATTTTTATGGTTGTTCTCAATAAAGACAGATCATGATTTCTTTGTGTTATTATTTTAAGCACATTATACCTTTGAATCAGATCACAAATAAATGTGGCAACGAACCCCCCCTCCCATATTTGATGTTATCATGAGGTCAAGTTCTGATTCAACTCCATTTTTAAGATTTAATTTGTTACAATTTGTCCTGATTGTCTGGATAATACATTTACACACTATACTGTTGGGTTTGGCTCAGAAACAGTGTAAGAGTGGTAATTTGCCACACATGAACTCACAGCAGTGAAGGCAGCCAGCGACACCGCACCCGGGGAGCAATGTGTGGGGACGGTACCTTGCTCAAAGGTACCTCAGTGGTGCGACCCATGACTTTCCGATCACATGGAGGATCCCTAACCACCAGATCACCAGCCCCTCAATAGTTATCATGGTTTCATAGTTATTGCCATTGTCATGCTGGACATGATGCAGGACAGTGTAAAAACATCAACAAAACAGCAAAATTCCAGTCACTTAAAAGTGTTTAATGTTCTAAAGAAGGGTAAAATCGAGAAGGATAAAAGCTGATTGGTCATCATGTAGAACGACTGGAGCGTCCAGTTCTCATTGCCTCCTTGTAACTGGGTCCTTTATCTGTTGAGCTGGGACTCCTGGGCAGAGGTGGCAAGGATTCGTACAGAACACAGGTAGAGCCGTCCTCACCTATTCGATACGACACCTCATAAGGGTCCACCCACACCGTTAGCTCACTTGGAAGCAAAACCGAAAGTTCCTCTTGTGTAAGTCTGATGGAACAAGCAGCTTTGCCTATCAGAGGGTCACTTTTATGGTTGATGCGGAGGCATCTGTAACCAGAACCTCGACAAGGGGTTTGGGGAAACCAGTGGTGCTGATAATGCTCTGAAAACAAAGATACATTAAAAACTGACATTAGCCATAATGTCAGTGCAAAAGAGACAGGACTATTGTGGTTCAAAGTATCTTAATTTCTTTCCATATTCATATTTTCTGTAGAAATATGGACAGAAATTTACATACAAGTAAATTATAATTCTGTGTATCTTAATAGCTTGGATGGCCTCCTGATTTATTCAAGTCCTAACTTTAAAGGCCTAGAAAAATACAAAAAAGCAAGAAGAAAATATGAATCTCTGCTCCATAATACTAACATGACTATTACCCTGAATATGTTCACATAGATTAACTAGAAGTCCCCAATTTCTGAGAACAATGCCTGTTTTAGTAGAGCAGACTGGGTTTATCTGGCCAGGAAAGAAGTAATTCTGTAATACATTTGTTTACATTTGTTTGTATGATATTGTTTCTTGTCTGACTTGTATTGTCTTGTATGTACAGCTAATGAAATAAACTGTATTGATAGTTTGACCATTTTCGTTGACCATTTTTACCCAACTTTATCAGCCGCCCTGCACCATAGTTTAGTGCAGTACAACAGTAAACATGATCAAAACACATGAAACCATATTCCCTATTGGAAATTTCAGTCATTCAGAAGTCTGGTCAACTTTGTTTTCCCCTTACCAAGCAGAGCTTCCTCCAGTGCTTGGTTGAAGTGGTGAAGTTGAGCTTCACTCAGAAGCCCAGTTGTCCCAAGCAAGCTGGTGACAAAACTTGCAGCTGTGGAGACTTCAGTTTTCATGTTGTTGATCAGCTCTTTCTACCGTTCGTTGGATAAAAAAGGAGGAAAATAAAGAAAAGCACCATATACCTGTGAAATGAAATCAGGCAGACTGTGATCAAGACCAACACACTCAAACTGACCCAGAAGAAAGACTTTACAAGAAATGACAAGAACATTTAAAACATTTTCTTCTGTAACAGCAAGAAGTGTCAGAGATTTGTTTTTATGCTACTAACCACAGTTTGAGTCTGATTGCTCTGGGCTGATTGTGCTTCAGTAAGTGTGTGTAAATTTCAGCTTATTGAATCAGAACTCTGTCTAGTTCAGGTCATAAAGGCAAAGCTTCCTAAACATCAGACGTCATAAAGGTCCTCACGAGCGCCATCGCGTGTCTGTTCGATGTTTAGAAACAAATCGAGAAGTGAAAAACCTCAAACCCACAACAGCTGTGATTCGGTTCAACACACGACACATTAAACACATCTTGGTTTCGGAAACCTCAAGCCGTTTCCATTTCTGTAAACACCTGCGTATTACACTATATGGACAAAAGTAATGGGACGCCTGACCGTTACACCAACAGGGACTTTAAGATAAGAAAGATGAGAAAGGAAATAATTTTATCCTAAACATGTTCAATGCAAGAGGAATAAAGATGGACAATAACGAATTTGAAAAAGAACAGTTGTAATAGTGCAAATGTAATAACAAAATAACAAAGTAACAAATAACAGATATAATAAAATAACAAATTATTAGTGTAAGTGGTTATGAAAAGTGACTGTTTGTGCCATGAATAAAAAGAGAGATAGCAGCATGTGATGAGGGGATGAAACAAACATTCAGTAACATACAGAGGAGTAAATGAAAAACAGATCCGAGCACAATCCAAGGTGTGCATGGGGTGAGAAGGGTTGTCCATGATACTGAGAAGCTTTTTCAGCATTCTTTTCTCATACACCTCCTCCAGGTTCACCAGTCTGACACCCAGGACAGAACCGGCCTTTTTAATCAGCTTGTTCAGTCTGTTGGCATCAGCTGTCTTCACCCCACTGCCCCAGCACACAGCTGCAAGAACACAACACTCTCTACCACAGAGTGATAGAACATAGTCAGCATTTTCCCACAGACATTGAAAGACATTGAAACCTTCAGTAGGTAAAGCTGGCTCCGCCCTTTCTTGAAAACAATGTTGGTGTTCTTGGACCAGCCCAGTTTGCTGTCAGTGTGTATCCCCAGGTACCTGGAGTCCTCAACCACCTCCACATCCATCCCTCTGATGGTGACAGGGGTGAGAGGAGGAGCCTGCTTCCTAAAGTCCACAACCAGTTCTTTTGTCTGTGTGATGTTTAGCTGTAAATAATTGAGCTCACACCACTCAACAAAGCTGTATTCATCCTCCTGTCCATCCCTGATACAGGCCACAATGGCAGAGTCATCTTACATGACTGGGACCTGTACCTGAAGTCAGACGTGAAGAGGGTGAGGAGGAAGGGTGATAGGACAGTCCCCTGCAGCGCCCCCATGCTGCTCAGGATGTTATCTGAGCAGCAGCTCTTCAGCCGGACATGCTGTGGTTGATTGGTTAAATCAACCTGCCATTCTGAGAGCTTATGGTCTGGAGTGATGGTCTGATTGTGTTAAAAGCACAGGAGAAGTAAAAAAAAACATGACCCTCACAGTGTTCCCAACAATGTCCAAATGGGAAAAAATCCCGGTTCAGCAGGTAGATGATGGCGTCCTCCACACCGATACAAAACTGTAGGGGGTCCAGCCAAGGCTCCACCAGCAGATGCAGATGTTTCAGAATCAATCTCTCCAGCATCTTCATGACTTGTGAGCAACTGGCCTGTAGTCGCTGGGGTTGATCTTTTTGGGAACAGGAACCAAGCAGGATGTCTTCCAGAGTGACGGGACCCTCTGCAGTTTCAGACTAATGTTAAAGATCTGATGTAGAACTCCAGACAGCTGGGCAGCACAGCACCTGAGAGCCCTAGGACTGATGCCATCAAGACCTGCTTTACTGGGATGGTGTCTACATAGTTCTATTTTGATGTCATCTGCTGAGAGGGACAGAGAGAGAGAGGCTGAGGGGGCAGGAGAGGGGAGAGGAGAATGGAGAAGATGGGAAGAGCTGAGTATGGCATCCCAACACCTCTCTTTTGTCTCAAATGACATTGCATTCAAACACACAGACTTTAATATGGAGCTTGCCCCCCACTGCAACTGTAACTGCTTCCATTCTTCATGGACGGCTTTCCACAAGATTTCTGTAAGAATTTCTGCCCATCTATTTGTGTCAGTTCACTCTGTGTGCATTCACTGATTTCTGAGGTCCAGGAACTGATGTTGAACTAGAGGGCCTAACATGTAGTCTTGGCATGCTGGTGCACTATGATTGCAAAAGCACTGGGACACACCTTTTAATTACTGAATTCAGATGGCCCCTTAATTCCAACGAAGGGCTTAGTCATAAAGCTTCAGTATACCAAGACATTTTGGACAATGCCACACTTCCAACTTTGCAGACAGTTTTGGGAATAACCTTTTCTTTTCCAGCATGACTGTGTCCCAGTGCACAAAGCGAGCTCCATAAAGACATGGGTGGATGAGTTCAGCGTGGATGAACTTGACTGGCCGCACAGGGCCCTATCCAACATTGCAACTGGAACGGAGATTGCTAGCCAGACCACCTCATCCAACATCAGTGTCTGACCTCATAAATGCTCTAAAGAATGAATGAACACAAATTCACACAGAAACTCCAAAATCTTGTGGAAAGCCTCCCAAGAACTGGTGTTATAGCTGCAAAATGGGACCAACTCCATATAGAAGTTTGAATGCAAAGTCCTTGTTGGTGTAATGGTTAGGCGTCCCAATACTTTTGTCCAAATAATGTGTGATAACTAGCCATCTTTTTTAATGTGTACAGGGAGAAAGATCTGTCATTTGCCCTTTTAGAAAGTGATTTAGTATTAACTACCAAGTGTGGTAACAATAAGGCAAACTATAAACAAAAATACATCACTCTCATAAATGCATGAATTATTAATTTTGTAGTAGTAAAAACATAAATCATAGAACACAGGTTAATTTCTGTATGATGCCTGAAGGAGAAAATAAGTGAACTGCTGGAGTAATTACATTGGTGGAATGTAATTGCTTGCTTGATCCTTGGCCATAATTGAACATGTACACAAGTACAGCCTACTCATCCATTGTTTTGTGGTAGGTGGCAGGAGAAATGGCAGGGTAGAGTAAGAAAACTTTTTTAGTGGGAATATGCACTGTAACTTCATGCGTGTATTGAATTATTATAATCTGTTCTCTTGCGCAGTAATACTTTTTCTAGCGTGGTTTTACAGGCTACAATAGTTACAGCAGTATTACGTATCACTTAATGTGCTATGTGTTATGATATATTCTCACAAATCAAAAAGTAACATTCTACATTTTTATGTTCTTTTTTTGATACATTTTAGCACATAAATATGACACAACACTGTAAAGTTGTTCTTTTGCATCTAACCTATTTTTACAACTTCATCCTGCCATTTTTTACTTGTGCAAACTGAATCAGCGTGTGAACTTTTATTTTATAGTTCTTTATAACATTTTATTTATTAATAATAAATACAATGTGACCATTATTAATTGAACTCTTAACAATGCATCATAAAATATTGGTTATATTATAATACAGTTTTTTTGGATTGCTTACACACTAAAATTAAAACTTTCCCCCAATTAACAAAAACTTACACTCACGGAGCAAAACACTGGCCTAGATTTGCACAACTGTAAGCACATTGTCAGCTTCACACTTTTTGCAGAACATTACACACAGTGATTTGCAAAACACTAAACACATTTGTATGCCTTTGACACTGAAATTTATCATGATGCAACTTCCTTGCAATTCTAAAGCAAAGGCTTTTAAATGAACACACCCCATGAACCAATTGGTTAACCACAGCCACCAGGTGTGCACACACACTGGTGCTTAATTGTAGACACACCAATCAGGTTTAAGCACTATAAAAAGGCAACAGGCAAGTTCACCTGTTTTGAACAAAAATGGACGGTGTAAGAAGACGAGGAAGAGTACAGATAAGAGGGGTAATCCAGAGAGAACAAGGTGGAGGAAGAGGCCAAGGTAGGGGAAGAGGAAGAGTAAGAGGGAGAGGGAGAACCAGAGGAGGGGTAGGACGTGCACAAAGAAGAATCTGTGTAACGAAATTCGTGCTACAATTGTGGACCATGTGATAAGCCACAGACTAACACTGAGGGAGGCTGGACTGAGAGTACAGCCTAACCTAAGCAGGTACACAGTGGCATCAATAGTTCGGACATTTCGTCAAGAGCACAGGTGAGAAACTTATCTTCTGTCAACATAAAATCCATAGCTTACTGCATATCAACCATTTTGGTATGTATTCATGTATAATTTTACAGTAAGCTACATGTATTTTGTTTGGCCAAAATAGGATTGAACGTCGAGAACACCAAGGAGGGAGGGGCCCTATATTCACACAAGAGCAAGAGAGAGAGATCATAAACCTCGTTTTGGCCAATAATGCAATCAGACTTCGAGAACTTCAAGCCCATATTGTGAATGATCACCAAATTTTCAATAATGTCCAACAGGTCTCTCTGTCAACAATAGGCCGTATCCTTAAAAAACATCAAGCTGTGATGAAACAACTGTATAAAGTGCCATTTGAAAGAAATTCAGACAGGGTGAAAGTCCTGCGGCGTGAATATGTGGTGGTATGTTTTGTTCACTGACTGTAGTATTGTGTACTGCACACATAACCTTTTTACAGTACATGTAATTTTACTGTATAGCAGACCTACAGTATATTGATTACGCGATGTGATATTTTGCTGTATTTCAGAGAGTTTTGCAACTGGATGCAGAAGAAGTCCCGCATGAGTTTATATATATTGATGAAGCTGGATTTAACCTGACAAAAGTGAGAAGAAGGGGAAGAAACATCATTGGCCACAGGGCTATTGTCAATGTACCAGGGCAACGTGGGGGTAACATTACCCTTTGTGCTGCCATTACACATAATGGGGTCCTCCACCGCCATGCCAACTTGGGTCCTTACAACACTGACCTCATTCTTACATTTTTAGACAGATTACACAATATTATCATAGCAGCAAACCAAAGGGACCAGATGCAATACATTGTCGTCTGGGACAATGTAGCTTTCCATCGTTCCCCTCTGGTCC
>JBBPCW010000133.1:17910604-17922405 GCA_037974425.1 Phenacogrammus interruptus
TGGTGAATGGGTTAAATGCAGAGGAAGTATTTTGTGCTGTTCACACTGTGTGCAGTGGTGTGTTCACATATGACAAAATGGTCACTTTCACAATAACAAAGAGCTGTTACTGTCTTTTTGGCACCGTGAATGGGTTAAATACAGAGAAGAATTTTATGCTGTTCACACTGTGTACTGTGATGTGTTCATGTATGACCAATGGACACTTTATATTTACTATGATCTGACATCTGTTATGTAAATGAGTAAATAGTTCTTCCTCATTTGGAATATCATCAGTTTTATTATTTCTGGTGTATTTTGAATCTCTGTTTCAGAAAAGACATCATCATTCCTATTAATGGTGTTATTTACTAAGTAGATTTCTATTTTACAGTGACATTAAGAGTGTAACTGACTGCTGAGTGGGTTTGTGTGTTTTACAGAAATCGGTGAGTTTGTCCTGGTCCCAGCACACACAACTCCCACAAACGCCACCAAAGAGATTGATGAGCTCTACGATGTCTTTGAGGATGTTAGACAGAGGTGGAGGACAGAGGTAAGAGTATTACAGATGCAATATTGTGATAAAGTAAGTTGGTGGATAGAAATCATGTTTCTCACACACTCTGCCTTCTGGGTTACTGTGGTTTTAATGACCTTCCTCCATACTCAACTCCTGTCTGGCAGAATATGATGTTCCTTGGGGATTTTAATGCGGCCTGTGGCTATGTGGCCAAGAAGAACAGGATAAAAATAAGACTCTACACCGAACCCTCTTTCACCTGGCTGATAGAAGACAAACAGGACACTACAGTGAGAGCATCCACAGACTGCGCATATGACAGGTAGATCTGTCCTTTTCTGTTTAGATATTATGTTGCACCTCATTTGTGCTGAAAGTACAAGATAAAAGCATTTGAGTAAATGACGTTAGCATGTCAACCTATGATTTAGCGACATGCTCCCCAATAAAATAAAAGGTCTACGTTATACTCAGAATTAAAGTCCATTTTTAAATGGGGGGGGGGTTCTGCAGCAGTCTCTGCACCCCTTTTCCCACATCTCTGTCTTATCCAGTATCATTTTCACAGGATAGTTGTGCATGGAGATGTCTTTCTCAGCGCTGTAGTGCCACGTTCAGCGCAGCCGTTCAACTTTGCCAGTGAATACCATCTTACAGAGGACGAGGTACATTTATGGTTTTTCCTATTGCACTCCCTTAATTAAAAACACGGATTTGTGGTGTATTAGATACATTTACATGGGGCTTTCGCTCACTGCCATTTTATCAGAAACTCCTTTCAGCACTTTGCACTGACTATAGCGGATCTGCTGCTACCAAAATACTAACACCCTTCTGTCAGAGTGAAAGTGATCCCCGATTAGACCGTCATTCTCAACACAGTACTGGATTGTCTTGGTAGGGCTTTTGTACATACTGTGCACACAGCCATTTTATTAGAAACACCTACTTTAGTGATTTCCCTTCCTCGTGTACGGTTGAAGACTTTAGCTTGTTGGAGACTTTAGCTTGTTAGTCCTGCAGAACAGCTCTTGTCTGTAGTGGTGCACTCTTCAAGGATTCAAAGTTATTATTGTCATGTGTACATAGTACAATAGTGTATATAGTCTTTTTTGAATGTTCTCTTAGCTGACTAGGCAAATACAAAACAAACACAAATTACATCTATTATAACATACTATTAACAAAGTGACTAGAAAGTATAAAGTGCAATTGCATAGGTGCATAGGTGATATAGTTATAAGCAGCTGTAGTTTAAGTATAAGTAATATTGCACATTGTGTTTAATGTAGAATATAAGTATATTTCTCACAGTATATTACATTTAAGCATGTGTTATTGCATATTGTAAAGAGCATGCCATATTGGTGTGTGTTAAATAGTCTGACAGCAGTGGGATAAAAACTCTGGGGTAAAAAGATACAGGTTGTTTTGAGAACGGTCAGTCACTAAACAGCGGTCTGGTTTTGTGAAATGGACCAGTGATAACTGGGTTGGAGGGCAGCTGACAATTTGTGTACAACAGGTATGACGCATGGTCATATAAGGTAGTTGGAGCTCATAAAATGATCAGTAGATGGGTGATCAGATAGATATTTCAATAAAAGGTGGATGGCAAGTGTATGCCTGTCAAGTGATGTGAAGACTCAGTGATAGTTTGTCTTAAGACTAAGACAATGTTAGATACACCACTGATCTGAACATATAGTGCTTTAACCCAGACGCCTCATTACAGAACTCTGCATTTCTCTTTTTAGGCTCTAAAAGTGAGTGACCATTACCCTGTAGAGGTCGACTTGAAGGTTAAGTCGGGAAGTGAGCGGATACACACTCCTCCATACGTCCTGCCTGTGATCTTCTGCTTCATCCTGTTTCGACTGAATTATTACTGATGTGCTGGAGACAACATGGGATGAAATGAGAATGCACTGATGCCCATACTTGAATTTCTTCCATGCCAAAGCTGCACTTCAAAGGATGAGGTGCCTGTGTGCTTGTGAGACTTAAGCTACCACACGTGCCTTATACAAAGGAAATTAGCTACACTGCGTAGCTCATCTTTATTTCTATGCACATTTTACACCTCCAAACCATGAACGCTTTTTGGATTTAGTCATTTTCAGGTGATTTGTATCTGTGTAATGAGGGAGTGTTTGGCCTAAAGTCATCAACACCTTATATTAAGGTGTGCATAATTATGAGGCAGCTTCATTAACTCAGGTAAAATGGGCCAAATAAGAGATTCAGCAAACTCTAAAAAGTCATACATTTTAAAAGGCCTTTCAGATGCAACTAACTCGAAGTAACAACTATTAATTTGGTTGTGATTAGCAAACAGGGTGGCAAAACAAATTAAGATGAGGTGCCAAAGTAACAGCAAAAAGACTTAAGCATTAGAATTCTTCCAGTGCTTCATATTCCAGAAAAGCAATACACCTTAAGAAAGGCAATACATCTCTTTGAACAGCACTTGTCTCTGTGTGAAAGGCTCATGGCAGGTGTGAAGGGCCAGAAATGTTACTTGTTACACCTACTATAAAATTGAGAATAAACAAGGTGTGTGTGTGGGGGGGGGGTCATTTTTTTTCTAATTAAGCTGCCTATTAATTGTGCACATTCCATTGAGACATAACTCACGTTTTCTCTGCTAATCATTCAGATTTGAGGGTCAATTAGTTTGTATTAACTGAGACCACCATTTGGCCAACAGTGCAAGTTGCCCAATCATCAGTGTACACATTTCTCCATTTTCGTATTTCAAGTTTTAACTCCTCTACCATAGATGACATCTGTGTTAAACATGCTGCCTTCAAATTTGGTAATAAAATGGAGCTTTGTTTGCCATCATAGTATCCATTATTTTAACACTAGGAACAAGAATAAAGGTCTAACCTCAAACTGTCACATGGATACATTTAATTCACCAATTAATACTAAGTACCTGGTTCACCATGACTGTAGTTTCTATTAAGGTCTTCAATGTCACCAAGTACAATAACCTCGGCCAAAATATATAAACTTAGTTTTGGACCCAAACATTTAATCCAACTGAAATCATGTACACATGTTCAGTAACTGATCCTTTGCTGCACCTGGTTTTTCTTGAAACGCAAGTGTAAAGGTGGTGCTGATACCTTTACATTTCTAACCATAACTTAAGATAAATAAACCTATAGACATTTAAAAAGGCAACAGCATAGATTCAATAACAGCCATATTCTGTAATCAAAACCATTTGATTTTATTTCACTTCAGTAATCTGAGAGCCCTCTCTCACACAGTTAGTGGCATGTGTGAAGTGCTTAGTTGGCATGCAGGGCCTTCCAACGGGTCAGTGGTCCATGGCTAGGGATGTACTTCACTCCACAGCCATCAGGGACCAGGCGCTTCTCCTGCAGGAGGTCATCAAAGTCAACTGCGTTGAACTTGGAGAAACCATACTTCTTGGAGATGTGGATCTAAGCAGAGAAAAAAAAAGTTGGGGTTAAAACAATTTTAAAAAACCCTCAAAGTTCACCATTCGGCATAAAACATTTGTCTCAACGGTCCCTTTAAGGACCCAGCACCTCCCAGCTGGGCACATACACAAACCGAAGATCTACTGTCTGCAACCTTTGCACACCAGAAGGGCACAGAAAATCCAACTGGTCGGCTTAATAAGCTGCAGATCATTTAATGGAATAATCAGGTTTGATTAGCCCAAACACAACCTTTGGTAAATTAGCAAAGATCAGGTGTAAACCTGTGCAGTAATGCATATTTACATTTATAAGCTTCCTTTTGCCAATGAAATACTCTGAAAGGCTAAGCATGGTCTGTCAAATCGATATCTCTAACTTAAGGTAAATAAAATAAATCACTTGATTACAGTAAGTTAAGGGCACTGCAGCTTGCTTTCCCTACAAGCACACAATGAAAAGCACTGAAAAAGTGTACCTTCTGACGGCCAGGGAACTTGAACTTGGCTCTCCTCAAAGCCTCAATGACATGCTCCTTGTTCTGGGCCTTTGTGCGCACAGACATGATCACCTGTCCAATGTGCACGCGAGCCACTGTACCCTGGGGCTTTCCGAAGGCACCACGCATTCCAGTCTGGAGCCTAAAGACAGAAAACAGCCTGTGTTATTTGCACAGCTTAATATGAAAAGTAAATGCAAGCTTAAGGCAATGAGTCTTAATGTCTCAATGGTCCCTTACAGGACCCAGCACTTCACAGCTGGGCTCATACACAACCAAAGATTCACTGTCTGCAACCTTTGCACACCAGAACAGTACGAGCAACTAGGTCTGGTCGGCTTAATAAGCTGCAGCAGTTTTAAAACTGGGCACAAACTCACCTATCAGCTCCAGCACAGGATAACATTTTGTTGATGCGGATGACATGGAAAGGGTGCAGGCGCACGCGGATGTGGAAACCATCTTTACCGCAGGTCTTCACCATGTATTTGTTAGCACAGATACGGGCAGCCTCAAGAGCTAGAACAAGAGGACATGTTTACTGTGACAGGAGTAAAAAAACAAGAGACTTGCATCAAGACATACTTCTTTCCAATAGAATGTCAATTTTAATATTGGTCACCTAAAAAGCTTCAACCAAATGTTGTGTAAACAAAGACAGGAATTGAAAGTATTGGCCAAGTTACTATACCTTCCCATTCAAGCAGGTCAATGTTGTCTCTTACCTTCAGAGGACAGCTGTTCATATTCATCAGACACCATGTGACCACACAAGGGGAACTCATCCACCTTAGCCTTCTTCCTGCCCAAGTCAAAGATCCTGATCTTGGGATCTAGGTTTGAAAAAGAGATTCTCAGATATGGCTGACCATTATAAATGAAAGTGATTGGCTTGATTTTTGAAGGCCACTGAAATTCAGTGATTGACATCAACCCAGTTTGGCCATAAAACTCCAATGTCGAGTCCAGTTTTACTTCACATTTGGATTATAATACTATGTGAAACTGTCCTTTTCATGCTACCACTACACAGATGTTCTGGAGATGTGGTGTATGGCCTTACCAGGCACACCCCGACAGAAACGGGACTTGGGGTAAGGCTTGTTTTTGCAGTATCTGTAGCTGTGAGTAAGGAAACAAACTACTGTCAGAACAGAGATGAACAAAAAAAAAAACTTAAACTACACATGCTTAAAACATACACTAAATAGACAAAAGTATTGGGACCCTTGACCATTACACTGACCGGGACTTAATGACATTGCATTCCAATACATAGATTAATATGGAGTCGGCCTGCCTCTGCAGCTACCACTCTTGACAGCTTCCACTCCTCTTTCTACAAAGTGTTTGTATTTCTTTGAGAATGTGTTCCCGTTCATTCTGTAGAACATTTACTCGTCTTTATGGACCTTGTTTTGTGAACACAGTCCTGCTGGAATAGGAAAGCGCTTTGCACAAACTGTGTCCACAAATCTGAAAGCACGGTGTTGTCCAAAATGTCTTGGTATGCTGAAGCCTTCACTGGAAGTAAGTGGCCACCTGAATTCAATAATTAAGAGGCGTCCCAATATTTTTTTCCATACTGTTTTAACGTGATGGAGACCATCTACCTAACGAAGGTAAACAGTTATACAGACACGACAGATACCTAGACATTCTTAAGCAAAACAAACGTACGGTCAGTATTTTTTGTTTAAATACAACATTATTCATATATAAAATAGCATTTATGGGCAATGTCAAAGTTTCTATAACGGGACGTTTAGCTCTTGTGTTAGCTTCAAAGGCAACAGGGGACTCAAGTATGAGACTTACAAACGAGGACAACAAAATGCATTAATAAACCTTTTGCAGCTATCCTCTGGTCAACCAGTCCTGTGAATTGAGCTGAATATGTAAAATCCAGCAAGACTGTGTTAGCCTCTGTTCTGCCACATGGTTAGAGGCCCTGCCATTTTCATCTCTCTCCTCACACTAAACTATTAAAAACGAGCACTTACCAACGGGCTGGACGCCGGCCCATGGTTGCGATCTGGAAAAAACACAATGATAGTCACATTAATGCAAAGCCGAGTGCTCTAGACAACACTTATAACTATATTTTTGATCGTTTGTTCAGGAGCCGCACTAACCCGCCCGCACCGCGAACTCACCTAATGGAGGAAAGGAAGCTGTAAGAGCTTCCGCTGCGTCATATCGTGAAGATGGAGGAGCGTCGCAGTCACTATCAGGTTTTACACGATAAATACGACTTTCTGAAAGCTATAAACGCTCTGAAACAGAAATGAACCTAAACTACGCCGTGTTAGCCCTTATAAAGCTTAGCCTAATATTATTTAGTCCTTAAATTTGTCTCTCGCCCTCTCTTTAGTCATAGTCGGGAAATGTAGTTTTTTCCTCCCAGAGGGCCTCAGTTTGTAGTTCAGACAGGAAAAAGCAGTCCATAGCTAATGCCTCCTTATGCTGGCCAACACTAATTTAATATATTTAATATATAATTTAATATATTAATATATTAATAACATTAATATTGTTAATATTTAATATATATTAATATATTAAATAATATTATTTAATATATTAATATATTAATAATTTAATATATTAAAAATAAAAGATAAACCAATTTTCTAAAAAAGAAAAAAAGATACTTTAGCATCACTCACCCTATTTTTTACCCAAGGATTAAGCTGAATGATAAAATATTGCGTCATGAATTCTGAATTTTTATTTTTTATTTTAATGCTGTAGTGAAGAGGTCTAAAATTTATATTTACTTTCCATATTCAGAAGTGCATATTTAGAAATAAAAAATTTTATTTAATAAAATACTGCTCTTGCTATTCTAACAACATAAAACTGATCCAACCACACTTTTTTCATTTAAAAATGTCTCTTTTTACTGTATGTAATCTCTCATTGTTGTAATGTTGACATATATGTGATCTATGACAATAAAAACAAGCAAACTAACAAGACCTCTTTTGACACTACAAATCTGGATACACACAGGAGGGCGACAAAGATCAACAAACACAACCATGTCGCAGTCAGTTGTCTCCAAAAGATGTCTCTGTTGTGTCATTAATGCAGGACACTATGGGGGTGCTGTATAAAAACCTTCTTTCCTCTTAATTTTCTGGAAGAAGCATGACCTCATATTTCTAAACTCTGGCTAATGAAGAACAAATGTTGGGGGTGGCCTTTGGAATCCATGGAATCACTAACATTTGTTCGCAGTCAAGCCAGATATTACATGTCAGTACAAATATCCTCTCTCACCCATATTTCATGCAGAAGGCCAAACGTCAGTTAGAAGGCTGTCAGTGGAATTCAGTAGAAAACAAGAAAATATACTGAGAGAGAGAGACAGAGAGAGACAGACAGAGAGAGACAGAGAGAGACAGACAGAGAGAGAACAAGGCCCCAGAAACCAGCTTATGATTAATCAAGAGTGTACTACTGTGTCCATGAAGCTCTTTAAACAATCCAAACTATTCCTCTTGTCTCTTCTTGCATTCCTGTCCTAAGTGGAGCAAGCAAACACTCCTTGCCTTAGATGGGACTGTGCTCAGGTCAGCTCTGACTCAGATTCACATACATAACTGTTCACCTCAGCTCACTGAAACCTGAACCGCAGTCAGCCACAACCCACTCTTTATCTAGTCTTTTTTTGCCAGCATAATCTCTCTTTCAAGATAATTGTCTAGAATAATAAATGAGTATCCTTGCATTTTACACAGTTCTAACAAATTCTCAAACTGTCTCATTTCAGGTCTGAAGTGTCTGCCAGACTCTAATGAAGTACCGAGAGATGAAACCTAATAGTCCTTCATTTCACTTCACTGTGAGCTTTGTGTCATCCTCACTGTTGTCATCTCAAATCAGGTTCTCTCACTTTTTTTTTTTTTTTTTTACATCTTTAAGCATACTAAGGGCCCTTTCAACCAATTGTGTTAACATTGTGTTAACATTTCACAATAAATGGACCACAATTTCAAAATTATTTTAAAATCTTGTACCAATTAGGACAATATGCTTTACATTTATAAAGAACAAAAACTAGAAGACAACACTGAGAAGTTCTTGGGTTGGTAGTGGGTTAGAGAGAAAAAAAAAGATACATTTAGAGGGAAGAGAATTCTAAAAACAAGAAGCAAAAGTGCTTGATCACCAAAACTATGGATGTTGAGGAATGGTTAGTAGCCCAGCAGAAGCTCATATGAAACTATGGGTGGGTTTCAGGAGGAGAAGATTATATGAAAGTAAAAGAACAAGTTTGTTGAGAACTTTACATGTGAGAAGAATTATTTTGAAGTGTAAAGTGTACTTTACAGTACACCAGATTTCAGAGAACAGGTCATTCATTCAGTGTTTGATTTCTAATAAGCATGTTCTAGAATGTCTACTGGAAGGGTAATCCTCCAATAAGGGGTGTTTTTTGGATGTTGTAGCTTTAGATGTCATAGAATGGAGAAACCATACAAAAAATCAAACAACAGAGGTTCAAGAACTGAACCTTGTGGGACTCCAATGGTGAGCGTGGAAGTTAAGACAGAATGAAAGAGAATTAAACATGAACAGAATAGTTTAACCGTACATGCTAATGTTACTAACAATGAATGGATGGTAGTAGTCACAATATCTTTTGAGCAATGCTAGCTGACCACTGGGTAACTATTCATTCTTAGCGGCATTAGCATGTATCTCATGTTTTCATATCTAGTATCTCATGTCTGTTGTTTCTTGACCTAATTAAGTTAACCTAAAAAGAACTTGATGCTAATCAAAAATAAGGTCTGCCAGGTTCTACCTCCTACACGTGTCTAATAGGAAGAGCATGGTGCATGTTGTCCTTGTTTGACGCTGCCCTGCCAGGCATGGTTTGAAAGCTGCGGGTTTCCTGTGTGGTTTTCCCTGACATGCAATTATAGAAAGCAGATAACACTTCACACCTCTTCTCTATAGACCAACTGTTATGGTGAAGATTCTTTTAACCCATACACACCCAGTTTTACTGCTCAAGAGCCAGAGGCTAAGTGCTGCAGCCCACCAAAATCTTCACACATAGGTCAAGATGTGTGAACCCACATTGTGTTCTCATGTACACAGTATGAAGGGTCACCAAAATACATTCCAACATGTGGACTAAGACTGTGTCTGAACTTGGAGGCAGCTGTCTCTGTTCTTTGAGCCATAAAGGTCCCAGTAACTGCGGCAACATGTCACATCGTTTTGAAGATAAAGTCCGATCACCAAAAAGGTGCCTGGATAATCTATTTGTTATCTGGATAAATAACACAATTTAGTCATTTTGTGTTTTATCCAGAAAAAACAATACAAGACGGCTAGGATAGCACATTTTTTAATACCAAAATGTAACTTTTAACACAAATGAAACATTCACCTCACAAAAAGAAGTTGCTTTGCTCAAAAAGCACTAATAGCATATATCCACTAAATTAGGTAACAGACAGTATATTATAGATTTTATAAAAGCTTCGGGACTGACAAAATAAAATCACAGGAGAGGCTTAGCTAAGATTAGCTGAAGTCAAGGTTTGAAAAACAGACTACTGTATTCCCCGTCACTAAAATACCCAAGTATTATGGTGGATGTAACATTTCAGACCCAGCCTAGAAGTGTAAATCTCTGACATCATGATCCAGTTTGACTGTGGTGCTTTAATAAGCAATTTAATGTGATATAAAATGCATTTAATGGAGTTTCATCTAATTTTATACAATTCAGTTGATACAAATGTATTCAAAAATACTTTGAATGCACACCTGATTGCAATCATGTACACAGTGCCAGAATAAAGACAATATCTTAATTCTGGCACTGTGTACATGATTGACTAAACCTTTTTACATCGGAAAATATTTTCCACATAAATTATAATCCAAAACTGATCTAGTTGTATCTTTCAAATCAAGCATTTTAGACCTCTAGTGTGCCCTGTATGCACTGCATTGTGTGTTACGTGTGATGTGTGTGTGCTGGCATGTACCCTCGGATGGGTATGGAGTGTAATTTTGTTCTAATGAGCTCCAAATGTGTGTGAGGAGGTACAGATCACACAGAGAGGATGGAGGACGTAAGCAAAGGCCAAAGATCAGAGAACAGAAAGTGGGATGGTGGAGGCACAGAGGGAAGAGGATAGAGAGTAAACAATGAAGCTTTCTCCTCTGAATGTACTACAGCGTTCTGCCTGGCTGATGTCCAGAAAGCTGCAGTGGCCAGCATCTGGGCAGTGGACGCCACACCCAGCTGCATTACTGGGGAGAGGTCTCCTGCTCTGGGAACTGAATATAGCAAAATTAAATCTAGTTTATATGATTTCCATGTCCAAAAAATGCATGTTTGGTGTCTGACTTTTGCTTCTTTATTTTACTCTGGAGCTATAGCGTTGGTTTAGATAACATCTCTTTGGGGTTGTTAAGTCACTTAAATTGTTGATGTGATTATTGACACTGTATGCCACTGTTATCTATAGGACAGATAAGGCTTTATGGTGGTGGCTGATAGCCATGCATGCTTTTCCTCCATTCAGTCTTAGAAATAATATAACACTCAAAAAAATATATATATTTTTTTTGTTTACGTGTCATGAAATGTAAACATTGTGAAATGTTTTTTAATGAATAAACTAATTGAAATGTTCCAAAATGACCAAAAACTACATGTGGTTTGGTATATATGTAGTTTGAGGTCATTTTCACTGCAGTAGCCTTGTACTTTTGCCTCATTGCCTCCAATGCAACCAGTGACACCACATTTGGGTTAAGGACAAATGGAGTAAATAGGAGATTCTACACTGTTCCAGCTTCACCCAGTTAAAACACACTTGAAGAACTGCTTAACCAACCACTCCTGTAATAAGTGAAGTAAGGGAGCACTACTAAGATTAGTCTTTTCCAGTCAATGGATGTTTATTGTGTGCCATCCTAAATGAAAAATGAAAGAAAATTCCCCTGTAAATTGTTGAGGTCGCACAATGAACAACAGCAGATTACCAGGAAGTGAAAGCATATCCGTTGCCATGGCGATGGGTGCCTAATTTGTAAACAGAGCCACAAGAAACCAGAAAGGCATGAAGGAAAGGGACGGATGAGCCACATCACTGCTGAAACAAAACCATCAACCTCTCAAACCTAACTGTACAAGATACTTTTATTCTGAGCTATTTGGTCACTTTGTCAAAGTGTAAACCCCAAAAAATGACAAAAATAGAAACAGAAGGTTTTGTTTCAGCCGTGATATCTTGATAAAGTTCCATAATCACTTCTTAGAAGTGGTTATCCCCCATGTTCTTTATCTACCCCATACTCT
>JBBPCW010000133.1:17935148-17954626 GCA_037974425.1 Phenacogrammus interruptus
ACACAGAGACACACACAGAGACACACACAGAGACACACACAGAGACACACACAGAGACACACACAGAGACACACACACGCTTTAATTGGGGCTGGAATGTTGGTCTGAATCAGAGCCTACCCTGAGAACATTCTGACAATGAATTGAACTCGTCTGAGTATGACGGTCCATCTAAACCTGACCAAGAACGAGATCCTGATCTTACTTTACTGATAATTACACAAATTTCACTCATGTTTAGACTGGATAAACTTTCTAACATGCATGGCAGCAGCTTTTCAGAATGAACATTTCTTTAAGGTAAAAGTAGAAAGGAGGATTAAAGTAGGAAAAAGCTAAATGCAGGTAAATGTAAGCCAGGATTGTTGAGGTAGACAGGAACTAAAGCCATGCTGCAACTGAACTGGCTAAGGAAGCCACCCCATTTCCCTTCCTAAATGAGGACTATCAGTATTCCGGATCTTTTTGGGTTTAGGCATGTAAAAGCAGCTACAATCAAACCCAGTCTAAGGGTGGGTTTAATTGATTGCAAGGAATGTAATGTTATGCAAGAGCAGTGACCCTGTCTCTAGCTGAGCTCCCAGTCTGGGTTTTGGCCACACCCTCTCCATGCTACAGTTCATCAGACTTGGGGCTCTGATCTTCCTAACAAGATCCAACCTGCTCAAGGCAATGGATCACTCTTTCACAACACACACACACACACACACACACACACACACACACACACACACACCCTCTTTCTGTCTATAAAAGTTTATTCCCGTTGTATACCCACATGCAGAGTTGTCATATTTGCTGCTTAGTCATAAGGACCAGCTCCTATTGTCGCACTTTTTCCTTCCATATTTCCTTCCATTCTCAGAGATGGGGAAGGTGAGCTGTTGCCTGTCCCAGTTAAAAGATAAATGTAGTGTTTTTCAACCCAATTTCTGCTCATACCTAACCACATTTGAGATGAACTGTGTATCACAGCCTATAATTCCCTGTACAAAGGAACAAACAGAAAAACTGATGCCTTTAAACAGGGATGCTTTAAACAGTATTTTTGCTCTTTTGTTAAGTATTAAGCTTTCATCTGTATTCTCTGTGGCAATTGACCATGTGTGTTAGGTGTGGCTAAAAGTTTTCAAAATAGGTTTTAACCAGGTCCTTTTCCCTTAAAGAGCAACTCTGAATCTTTCTTTCGGCATCCATTCAAGGGTTTGTGGGATAACTGTGCTTTTAATTTATTCGCTGGGACGTGAAATTCTGTTTCATTGCCCTGTGGCCTAAAAACATCTCCAGCGTTTTCAGTCCGAATGAAATTCGATCTGAGATGGTCCCTCACCAGAAGTCAAGCTGAATTCCTGCAAACTTTGGTGGGGGATGTTGAGGTTTGTAGGCCACAGTCTGGGAAAACGAGGACAAACAAAAAATTGCAAATGGATTATTTTACATGGCAGGAAGGCATTATTGGATAACTGGTGTTGGGGGTCAGGAGGAGGATGAGGTGTGATATGTGATATTTCAAAATATACAGCGTGTTCAAGGCTTCTATTTAAGGCCGTTTCTTGTACATGTGTATTCACGGTTTTATTTTTTCCCCCTGTACTATTAAGCTTGAGTTGTTGGCTCAGCCTGAATGTTTTTGTTGGGGAATGTTGAGTCTACAATAGTTGCATAAACAGCGTTAACTGGTGAAGGACAGTTATGTGATTATACAGAACCCAACACAAGGACTTTGAAAGGATAGGTTTGCCGGTATTTATAATCACGCACAGCACAACTTCACTATGGATTTCATACCACTGTACTGCTTCTTACGGTCCTATTGTTTAAGCTGTCAAAAACACTTATAAAGCTCATGTGCATAAATGGAAACATGTTTTATACCCGTTTTAAAAGCACCTGCTTCTCTTTACATTGTGTAAACATTTCATGATTTACACAAAGGGTCCCAGATTATTTAGAATAAAATCTTAATGTAAACCCCCCCCCTCCCTTGTTTACCCTTTGGGAAATTGGACTCTGATATACTGGTCTGTAGCTACAGGACAAATCTGTTGTCCACTGGGGTTGAATTCCATAACCATGATTCATTAATCCAGCTCATGTCCACTCCAGTTGGGAGTGGATTGTATGGGGCTGTACTGAAAGGCTCTCCTCCGCAGAGAATTAAAGGCTGTCCTCAGTGGAGCACGCTTCAGTTGGAACAGGAAGAGTTCTCCCCGCCCCACCCAGAGAACGTAACTCCGCTAACAGCCAGTAATCACCCTTGTTATCTGTACCTCATCAAGATCCAGCCACTCACTAAGCTGTATGTTTCTGCATGTGCCCACGTGTTTGGAATGGATCTGAGTGTTCTTGGCTTGTCTGTTACATCAGTCTTCTGCAACTGCGAGAACATCGTACTCTGTATTTCTAACCACTCTGTGGGCCGGATGGGTGTGTGCTGTAGTGAGGTGCTGAGAAAGAGAGAAGTGTGAATGTCCATTATAACTGCTGTGTGTTGAGTCTTGCGTCTTGCTGTGTATGTTAAATAGGACGCCATATGCTAAGCTCACTTTAGTTATAGTGGGTGTATGGGCTACAAAACATGTTCATGAAGTTCTTTGCACAAAATCACTCACATAGAGATCTCACCAGTTTCATTCTTCACAGTTTCAGGCCCTTTCAAAACGAGCCGTTTGGGCGGGGAGCCCATTGTGATGTAATACTGGGCCAATTTGCATAGAACCGCCCCTCATTTGTTTAGACCACACCCACTAGATTAGTTGAAGGTTCTGCACTTTTTTCTGCCAGCTTTACGAGCACAGATAAGCCGAGCACTGGGACTACAGGCAGAGGCAGGTCGCAAATTCCTACACTTTCTCCCAGACAAAAAGAACCGAATGACTGTGTGGTTCCATTTCATTTTCAATGGCCAGGTCCCAGCAACAATCTGTTTCGTTTCACCTTAAATACTGCTATTTAAGGTGGAACTAAAAATTCGAATAAGGAGCTATCTTCAGCGACATGGGGCATCTGTATCTATTGTCCGTGACAAGTCAGCAGATGAGTGAGATACTTTCAAATAATGACTTGTGTTTCTATTGCATTTAAGTATGAACTAGCTTGTTCTTTTCGTTTTGTAAGCATGTGACGAGGGGGGCGTGGCCAGCAACAGCTTATTTGCATAAAAGTGACAGAGCCCTGAAACAGTTTGTTTTAAAAGGGCCTGAAACTGTGAAGAATAAAACTGATGAGATCTCTTTGTGAGGGGTTTTGTGCAAAGAACTTCATGAACATGTTTTTATAGCCCATAGCCCCATTATAACTTTTTTTTTTTTTTTTTAAAGTGAGTTTTGCATAATATGTCCCCTTTAAAACTGGAGTAAACCATTCTGGGATGTAGGTTCTCACCATCACATGTATGCCTTATAGTGGAGTTTTTAAGTGTATCAAAGACAGTTTATATGAACACAATGGGTAAATCTATTTTTAATCATATGAATATAGTACTTCCTGAGAATGGGCTACCTATATTTCTTTGTGGTTTTGATTTGTTATATCTTTCATCAGTTCTCTTCCTATTTGGATCGGGTTAAATTTGCACAGCTTGTGTAATTTGCTTTTATTGGTGCTACTCTATATTTACCTAGCATGTGCCAGAACACTTATCAAGTCTGAAAGAATCACTTAACCGTTTACTTGTTCTGGATGGCAAAACTCCATTCTCCATCTTTGAGAAGAAAGAAAAAGGAGACCCCATTGGCTGGGTAGGACAGGGAATATGACGGGACTTCTGTTTAGATATAGAGCAATGTTTTATATGAATTTACAATATATTGTTTTATCATGTGAAAATGTTTGACAAAACCCACATCCAGACTGCAATTAAATGACATGGCAAAAAAAGGACACAGAGATGTATAAAGGGATCTCCCTGTTTAGCTGATAGGGTTATAATCAGATTAGGGTTACAGTGCAACTAGTCTCAACCTCAGACGTCACGCCCACGGACCGTTGGCTAAACGTCTGATGCATATGGCACACTTAACTGGAACACGTCATCTGATTGGTTGAATTTTATCGGATTTCCGGGGGACGCGAGTGTCTCGTTTATTTTCGGTCCGCCGGGAAACAAAGCGCAGACGTGTGATTGCAGACGTGTGATCTACTGATTTACTGTGTTTTGATCAGATGTGGTAATGCAGACGCCTTTGTTGCACGAACAGATCAATGACTTACTGCTTGTTTTCTTCTCCTTCTTTGATTTTTCTATGCTGACTGACTTGTTGCACGCCGGTCTGTTGTTGTGGGGACATTTCCACGCCCCGAAACGTAACACTGAACGAAATAAACTGTGATTGGTTGTTTGACATGTCGGTCAAATGGCCTTATGGGCGGGCCTTAGCCAAAAATAGCTGCTATGAATTCCAGACCTTCAGCCGTCAGTCTGAAGGTCTGGCTACGCGAGACTACAGTACAACCATCTTGGTTTTGTTTGCTGATTTGAGTCTCTTTACTGTACAGCATCTGGAGAGGCAGCCATTAACAGTGTTCTAGGCAATTTTGCTGATTCTAATACGACTGTAGGTCTTGGATATTGGCGTTAGTCGGGTTCTATTTAAAATGTGGGGGAGAGGGGTGATATTAAAGTGGGGCTTCATGTGCTTAATACCTTTCATCTCCCTTGCCTCCTCTAACTGCCCCCTTTCTTTTGTGTTCCTCACAGACAGTAAGGCCATAGTGGATGGGAACTTGAAGCTCATCTTGGGACTGATATGGACACTGATTCTGCACTACTCTATCTCCATGCCCATGTGGGATGAGGAGGAAGACACAGACGATGCCAAGCAGAAGACGCCCAAGCAGAGGCTCTTGGGTTGGATCCAGAACAAGCTACCCGAGCTGCCCATCACCAACTTTAGCCGTGACTGGCAGTCGGGCAAAGCCCTGGGAGCACTGGTGGACAGTTGTGCTCCAGGTGAGGCGAACTTGAAAATGGGGCAAATGCTGTATTACGTTATTGTCTTTGATGTCTTCAGTTTGACCCTGTTTTTCTGTTGATATATGCTGTGAGTATTAATCAAGTCTTTAAACCCTCAGGTCTGTGTCCGGACTGGGACTCCTGGGATCAGACAAAGCCCGTGGACAACGCCCGTGAGGCGATGCAGCAGGCTGACGAATGGCTGGGGGTTCCTCAGGTGAACATCATGGGCATAGTTAATCTGGGTTGTTGTGTATAATGTGTATACACCAGTTAAAGTGGTGTAAATGTATGCCTAGAAATTGACAATATATATCACTGAGGAATGTTTCTAAGCACATTGTGCAATTGCATTATCAAATAAGTGGAAAAAATATCAGATAATTCATGCACCTCCCATTTGGAACATTAGGCCTCCCTAGTCATGAACTATGAAATGGACTAGTTGATGGAACAAAAACATCTCTGCATAATTTTAAGCATTGTTTTAGAAAGTTTTATTTTGAATTTTTGGCTGACATGGTCTGTGGAAATTCCTTCTGATGAAAGAGAGACTATTTAGGTTTTGTTTTACTGCTTTGTTGCTATGGAGATTGTGGTAAAGTGCTGGTAGAAAGGAGGGTTATTTTTTTTCTTCTGCCACAGCAGAAATGAAACACTAATGAGGTTTGAAGTAGATGGTTTCTGGATGATGTTGTGCCAGTCTTATACATTGCATGCTGTCAGTTGCAAGTGTGGTTGGCGACGTTTCCTGCTGTCGTGTGCCTTGTGCCCAGGAGTTTATGCCGCAGGCTGGCATGTGGTCTTGTGAGCTGCTCGTCTCCTATGAGACAGTCTCTGTTTTGACTCATCTGACAGCATGGTTTTCCCCTTTTGGTGTCAGGTGCTGTATATTAAAATATGTCTTGTTTCTTTCCCTTGTACCAGGTTATTACTCCAGAGGAAATTGTTGATCCCAATGTGGATGAGCACTCCGTCATGACCTACCTGTCGCAGTTCCCCAAGGCCAAGCTAAAGCCTGGCGCCCCTCTTCGTCCCAAACTTAACCCCAAGAAGGCTCGTGCCTATGGACCAGGTACAGTCATAGCCTACATAATGCACAGCCTTTTAATGTTGTGTTTTTTCTAAAGAAAGTACTGAGAATGTCCTTGTGTGTTTCGTTTACTCTTTTACTCCACACAGAATGAGCTCACGGTTAACAGAGGCTAAATTGGCCTGTTTGGCTGTAAAGTAGTTGCAATCAATCATACAAGCTGATCATCAGTGCATCCCTAAAAGTACAGCATTAAAATTTCAGGGTCTGTATGTAAAAACACTGTTTACCTTTTGTTCAGGTATTGAGCCTACTGGTAACGTGGTGATGAAGAAAGCCATGTTTACAGTGGAAACCATCAGTGCAGGCCAGGGGGAGGTGCTGGTTTATGTAGAAGATCCTGCCGGCCATCGCGAAGAGGCTAAAGTCACTCCCAACAATGACAAAAATCGCACATACTCCGTAGTCTACGTTCCTAAAGTCACTGGGCTACATAAGGTAAATGCTGGGTCATATGTGAAACCCTCTTCCTTGAAGTTATATGCCCTGGAGACAGTATGTATCTTCAGTCAGTAGTCTGACAGTGTTGTGAAACCTTCAGCCGGTTACATTGGTGACCTGTTTCCTGTCCCTTAGGTGACCGTGCTGTTTGCGGGGCTTCACATCTCAAAGAGCCCGTTTGAGGTAGATGTGGGGATGGCACAGGGAGACTCCAGCAAGGTCACTGCCCAGGGACCGGGTCTGGAGGCTGTGGGCAACATCGCCCATAAGACCACCTACTTTGACGTTTACACTGCTGGTAATTTCTCCCTCTTTCCCATAATCAGTTTTAGAAATATTTAAAAATGTATGTTATAAAACTAGTTTCCCTCTCTCAGGTGCGGGAGTCGGTGAAGTAGAGGTGGTAATTATGGACCCCAGTGGCAAGAAAGACACAGTGGAGTGCAGCATCGAGGATAAAGGCAACAGCAGCTACCGCTGTACCTACAAGCCCACCCAGGAGGGGCAACATGTCATCTATATTACATTTGCTGGAGGCCAAATCTCCAAGAGCCCCTACACAGTCAGCGTGGGAGAGGGTGAGCAGTCACCAGGGACAGGGAATGGGGGAGGGGGACCCTAGTAGGAAAAAAAAAAACGGATAGACATGACTTAAGTTGATTAGTTGGGCCATGAGGAGTACGAGGAAAATGTTAGTAAATCTTATAAACAACTGGCAAAGTATTTTCTTTATATAATCGTATTCTGCTGCCTTTTACTTCCTAAACCCTATCTGCCTTTGTGATCTCATTCTTGTTTTTCTGGACTGCTATTTCTTCTCTGGTTTACTATCCTTCTGAAGGACAGCTGTCATCTGTTTGCTGATCTCGCTTCTCTTTTTGGATCAGCCTGTTGGCCTCTGATGTGATTTTTCCTGTCTCCTTGGATCTATGTTGGGTATTTCCTTCACTTTGCATGCTCCGTCTGTTGCATGTTAATAAAATGATTCTGTCTCCTGTCATAACCGACACTCATCATATTCTCACCCTAGATAAAACAGACATTCACACAGTTGTGTGGTTGACCTTTTGTTTATACTTTATACACATGGTTAACCTCATTTGTATGATTTGCTTCAATGGAAACCAGGGGATCCCCATGAGGCAGCAATTTAAGGGCATTAATAGCAGCATTTTATCAGGCAATGACACAAAACCCGTGTTTCCTTTATTTCTGTGCAACACTGCCGTTTTTGCCATTTTCCTTGACCGCATGAGTCATGTTAAAGCTATTTCTGCCACTCACAGTGCCTTCTATCTCAACTGCAGCATGCTTGGGGTTTCCTGTCTGTCTCTTAAAGCCTCAGCATTCAGAGAAATGGCTGGGAAGACGATGGTCTGCTAATACATGTAATCATTAAATGTCTCCATTACTTTCCAGCATGTAATCCCAGCCTGTGCAGAGCCCAGGGTCGTGGTCTGCAGCCCAAAGGCCTGCGGATCAAGGAGACTGCAGAGTTTAAGGTCTACACCAAAGGAGCTGGCACTGGAGACCTGAAGGTCACCATCAAAGGACCCAGTGAGTGAAGCTTTGGCTGTACTTTATCAGCTGTCCTTGATGTTTTTAATCATCTTACTAATGTAGCTGTGTGTTACAGAGGGTTTGGAGGAGCCCTGTAAGAAGAAGGAGCTGGGAGATGGTGTCTATAGCTATGAGTATTACCCCTCCACACCTGGAACCTATATCATCACAATCACCTGGGGTGGCCAGCATATTCCTCGCAGGTTAGTAACTTTGCTTTCTTTCCATTTCGAATACCCGAGAGCAAAGTGTTCCTGTATGTTTTTCTTCTTCCATGTTCTCTCATTGACTTTGTCTCATTTTCTGGCTCATAGCCCCTTCGAAGTGAAAATTGGCAGCGAGGCAGGGCCGCAGCAGGTGCGGGCATGGGGCCCAGGACTGGAGAGCGGTGTTGTGGGCAAATCTGCTGACTTTGTGGTTGAGGCAGTTGGAGATGATGTCGGCACTTTGGGTACATTTTTCTAGAATCTATGTCCAGTTGTAAAGATGTAAAAATGCATGTGAAATGAACCATATTGGACTTCCATCACCGATTTCTCTTTTCAGGATTCTCTGTGGAGGGTCCATCACCAGCTAAAATTGAGTGCGACGATAAGGGTGATGGTTCCTGTGATGTGCGCTACTGGCCTACTGAGCCAGGCGAGTATGCAGTGCATGTTCTTTGTAAGAATGAGGACATCCAGCACAGCCCCTTCATGGCAGAGATCCAACCAGCACCAGACAGAGACTTCTATCCCGACAAGGTATGTGCATTCTCAAACTACTCCTATTTGGAGTCATAAGTAAGCTGCTAAACTGCAACATGACACTGACTGGTTTATGCCAATGTATTACAGGTGAAGGCTTATGGCCCTGGTCTTCAGAGCAGTGGTCTGTCTGTAGGGAAACCTGCTGAATTTACAGTGGATGCCAAACTCGGTGGCAAAGCCCCTTTGAAGATTCAAGCTCAGGTATGTCTTCGTACTGTTTTATGCTTACGGTGGACTAGAAAACAGTGGAATAATGAATCTGTTCTGTCAGGACCGAGATGGAAACCCAGTAGATGTGCAGGTGAAGGACAATGGCAATGGAACATATAGCTGCAGCTACACTCCTCGCAAACCCGTCAAACACACAGTCATGGTGTCATGGGGAGGAGTCAACATCCCAGACAGCCCCTTCAGGGTCAGTGCAAACCCTTGCAGCAAAAGTCCTTTAAGGGCATGCCCTACTTTTTGGTTTACTATTTATCACTGAGTGGATCATTCCTTTGTTTAATCTTTAGATGAATATTGGAGCTGGATGCCATCCTAATAAGGTGAAAGTATCTGGACCTGGTGTTTCCAAGACAGGCCTGAAGGCTTTTGAGCCCACCTACTTCACTGTGGACTGTTCTGAGGCTGGCCAGGGTATGACCATATAGGAGACTGTTGTGCTCAGCAGCTTTGGCGTATTCAGGCCAAAATCTTTTCTTAAGAGCTGTGTATATATATTTTTTTCTGTCTCGTGTAGGTGACATCAGCATTGGGATTAAGTGTGCTCCAGGCGTGGTGGGACCAGCTGAGGCAGACATTGATTTTGACATCATCAGAAATGACAACGATACTTTCACAGTAAAATACACTCCCCCAGGAGCTGGCAGCTACACCATTATGGTTCTGTTTGCTGATCAGGTAACACATGCGTTTTCCATGTGTGCTAGTGTCTGTGCATATTTGCTTTCCTGTCCCTGTGTTTATACATATTTGTTTTCTCAGGCTATTCCGTTGACGCCCATCAGAATCAAAGTGGATCCTTCTCATGATGCTAGCAAAGTGAAAGCAGAGGGTCCTGGTCTCAATCGCACTGGTGAGGGGAAAAAACGATACTAGACTGTTAAGTTAAAAGATGCCATCAGTGGACGATGACTGTTCTGGCTATGCTGATCTTCCCAGGTGTGGAACTGAACAAGCCCACTCATTTTACTGTGAATACTAAGGGAGCAGGCAAAGCTAAGCTGGATGCTCAGTTCACAGGCCCCAGCAAGGGAGAGGTGGTGCGAGACTTCGACATAGTCAACAACCATGACAACACATACACGGTCAAATACACACCAGTGCAACAGGTGAGGACTGTTTCCATCTCCTGCTAGATCAGTGGGACAAGTATATAAAGTTTCAGTGCATGCGTGGCCCTCCCCAGCATAAATGTGTCATACAAGTGCCTTTACCCTTCCCACCTTCCTCTGTTTAGGGTAATATGGGTGTGAACGTGACCTATGGCGGTGATCCCATTCCCAAGACTCCATTTGCTGTGGCTGTAGCTCCGTCTTTGGATCTGAGCAAGATTAAGGTTGCAGGCCTTGAAGACAGTATGTAATAAGTTTTCTGTTTGATTTTTGCTCTCCTCTGTCTTAACAGTTTTGTCTCTTAACCAAGGTGACTAACTCCTCTCTAACATTCTCCTTCATTCAGAGATGACCGTTGGAAAAGACCAGGAGATTACAGTGAAATCGAAGGGTGCAGGTGGTCAAGGTAAAGTTGCCGCAAAGGTGACTGGACCTGCTGGTAAATCAGTTCCCTGTAAGGTGGAGCCTAGTCTGAGCCCAGAGACCAGCCAGGTCCGCTTCATCCCAAGAGAAAAGGGGCCATATGAAGTAGAGCTCACTTATGATGGTGCTCCTATCCCCGGAAGTCCCTTCCCTGTAGAGGCTGTGGCTCCGACTGATCCGTCTAAGGTTAGTGACAGCCATGCACTGTTCACCATACACAAGCTTGAGCAGCCACAATCTTTGAGAGATCTCTAAAGTGCACTTGAGTCACCGCATGTTTGTATTTAAAATATACCAAAATTGGAGCTATTTTTCACCAGTTTGTCCAAAAAATAAAATGTATATATAATTTCAAATTGTGAATCAATGCTCTTTCTATAACTCTTAAAGCCTCCCCTGTTTCCTGGGTCCATACAGAAAACAAGTGGCCATTGCCATCACTGAGGAGAAAGCTACTCATTGTTGTAGAGCTTGAAAATATTAGGCTATCTGCAGCAGTGTGCAGTCTGAGGATGATCACATGATTCACACTACAGTTTTATGGTCATCATGGGTTTTCTCACCAAGAAACTTGGATCAGAACAAAATGGTCTGAGGCAAGACTACAATTCAGTCAATAATGGTTAATGGTAGTAACTAAGTCTCTCCCTGTGTCTGTTCTTAGGTCCGTTGCTCTGGACCAGGTTTGGAACGAGGCAAAGTTGGTGAGACTGGCCAGTTTGTAGTTGACTGCACCAATGCTGGCCCTGCTGAGCTGACCATAGAGATCATCTCTGATAATGGCACTGAGGCAGAGGTCCATATCCAGGATAATGGAGATGGAACTTACACCATCACCTACATCCCGCTGTACCCTGGCGCCTACACTCTGACAATCCGCTATGGTGGCCAGGATGTGCCAAACTTCCCTGCAAGACTCCACGTTGAGCCAGCTGTAGAGACCAGTGGTGTGAAAGTGTTTGGACCTGGAGTTGAAGGCAAAGGTACAGTATTGGATCTGAACACATTTGGTATACATCTGAATACCCCCTTTTAAGGATTTTGTTGATGGTGTTGTCGTCCTGTCAGGTGAAAATTTGACAATTGATGCGTTTATTAATTTCCTGTAATTGTTTTCCTAAAGGTGTTTTCAGAGAGGCTACCACAGATTTCACTGTTGATGCTCGTGCCCTTACAAAAACTGGCGGCAAGCACATCAAGACCTGCGTCAACAATCCATCTGGCAACCACACTGAAGCTCTCATCAGGGACCTGGGAGATGGTACTTATAAAGTGGAATACACGCCTTATGAAGAGGGTGAGCCATGTACATGTTCATGATCGATGCAGCACATTTCTTAGGCCTTCACCTGTAGATTGTAAGCCGTTTTCTTGGTGTTTATATGGACAGGTCCGCACAGCGTGGAGGTTTCCTATGATGATTCCCCAGTCCCCAAGAGTCCGTTCCGTGTGCCCGTGACTGAGGGTTGTGACCCAGCACGTGTGCGGGTGCATGGCCCAGGACTGCAGGCTGGCATCACCAACAAACCCAACAAATTCACTGTGGAGACCCGGTTAGTAGTAAAGCTAATAGTTTCAACAACCTGAGAATTGTACCTTTTTTTTTCTTACCAGATCTGTGTCTCCTCTTTACTTGTCTTGGTAGTGGGGCTGGTACAGGAGGACTGGGGCTTGCAATGGAGGGACCCTCAGAAGCCAAGATGTCCTGCACTGATAATAAAGATGGCAGCTGTGCTGTAGAGTACATACCATATGAGCCAGGGACTTACAACCTCAATATTACCTATGGAGGTCAACCAATCACTGGTTAGTGTTTGGTTTTCCCAAATGTATTTTTATTGTCTCATTTTCCATTTAGCAGAAAATGACTCCTCTTTTTGTTTGCCTTTTCTGCTAATACAGGAAGCCCTTTCTCTGTTCCTGTCCATGATACTGTTGATCCCACTAAGGTTAAGTGCCAGGGTCAGGGTATTGGAACCAATGTCCGGGCCAATATCCCACAGGTATTTACTGTTGATGCCAGCAAGGCAGGAGTGGCTCCTCTGCAGGTCCGAGTGCAGGGACCCAAAGGTAAGAGAGCTTGGTTTGCGGATGCTTTAATGCAATTATGTATGTGCGATCCCAAGACTACATTTTTTTCACTTATGTAATTGATTTGAAGTGGTTGTGCTTTGTCCTCCCTCTCTCTCACCTGTTGTGCAGGAGTTGTGGAGCCTGTTGAACTGGTGGATAACGGAGATCAGACACACAGCGTGAACTATGTGCCCACCAGAGAGGGACCATATTCTATTAATGTGTTGTATGCTGATGAGGAAATCCCACGCAGGTACACAGACCACGGTCATTAGTCATTCCACGAGTTCCTTTTGTTTTTTAATTCTGTTAAGAGTGATAACTTCTAAAGGTAACACAAATAATTAACTTTGGAGGGTAATGCTGACTGCTGAACTGCCCATGATCTAGCGCAAACTGCTCAAAGATGTAGCTGGCTCCATGCATTACACAGAACAGATAGATAATGTGCAGTGAGAATTTTTTTCCCTCATTTGTTATCTTCTCTGTTGCCATCCTTCCATTTTGATATTTCTGTCTCTCATATTTTTGCGTTTTGTTCAGTCCTTATAAGGTAAAGGTTCTGCCCACGCATGATGCCAGTAAGGTTCGTGCCAGTGGACCTGGCCTTAATACCACGGGTGTGCCTGCCAGTCTGCCGGTGGAGTTCACTATTGATGCCAAAGATGCAGGAGAGGGACTTCTGGCTGTCCAGATCACTGTAAGTGTAACTACTCACCTACGAAAATCATTAAATGTTATACTAGGTAGTATTGAATATAAAGCAACCCCCCATTCGTGTGTGTTTTAGGATCCAGAAGGGAAACCCAAGAAGGCCAACATTCGTGATAATCAGGATGGGACATATTTGGTGTCCTATGTCCCAGATATGACCGGGCGCTACACCATCCTTATTAAGTACGGTGGAGATGAAATCCCATACTCTCCATACCGTATCCGAGCCCTGCCTACAGGAGACGCCAGCAAGTGCACAGTCACAGGTAAGCCTTTGCAACACAGCACAAATCTGCATGACCGAAATACTGCACTTGTGTTCAGAAAACCACTCCTTAAACTGAAGGGATATTTCCCAAATAGTACCACATTAATTTAAGACCATTTTGAACAAAAACTAGCCTCTGCAGTGACTGGTCTATCATGTAGAAAAAGTAACCACTGGATTCATACTGTAAGGGAACCAGCGGAAGCTGTATGATTTTAAACAGTGTGTGTCATTTGAGGCCTGGATTGCCTTAATTTAATTCTCATGTTAGATATGAGCCATTTTGTGTTGTTTATATATGTCTGGCTCTCCACTCTCACCTACCTGGACACATAACTTGTTGTGCAGAGCTGCTCACACTCCCAGCACACTGTTCTTCACTTGTTTTAAATGGTTTTTTTTTCTATTTTGAGCACATTTTGTTGTATTTTTGTCCTGATTTTTACATTGTCACTTTTTCGCTCTCTGCTTCTCACGGTTTCTCAGTTTCAATTGGAGGTCACGGTTTGGGTAAGCGCTTTGAAAATGTCTTTGCTCCAGGTTCTGTTCTTTTTGCATGCAGAATGGCACCATCCTGCTCTTGATACCGATATTTCTGTCCTTATAAACATTAGTGGTTTGAGTAAAGTAGGTACTAGGCTTCCATTTTAACATTACAGACTACAAAATAAGATTACAATACAGAGGTTTTCTATGGACTCATGGCTTTTGGTTGGTCAGGCAGTTTAGCCCATTCTTTTTCGTTTTTTCCCCACTTTCTCTCCTTGGTGTAACAGACAGCATGTCCTGTCAGTGATGGTAGACTAATCACTAACTTAAGTCTGTATGGTGGAATGCATTGAGCTTTTTAAAAATAAGTAAGCTCTTTTCCTTCTGTTAAAACAGCGTCTGCATTAACGATAATATAAATCACAGGCTATAGCTTTCTTCAAGTAAACAACAGTTCAGACAACTGAGGTAACAGACAACTTGGCAAGCAAATGTCTGTAATGTTGAATAATTCATTAGTCTAGTGAGCTGCACAACAATAATCACAAATTTGTACAGTTTATCACAACAGACTACGTTGGTGAATCTGGCACTCCATTAGAGCGCACAGATTCGTCTGTGCCCACTTTGTATATCTGAGGTGATTCAGATGTTCTTGCTGAAATTTTGTGAGCATTCAAGGATGGCATTTGTTTCCTTCACTAAACATTCCATTGGTGTTCCTGTTGTGACTAAACATTGAAATGTCAGTTTTTCCACAGTATCATTCAATCAGCCATCATAACTGTGCAGTCTTCCAACCTTAATGTCTTTCTCTGTCTGTTGCCACAGTGTCATAGGGTCAAGATGAGACAGGATGCATGAATGATTATTACTATGGATGGGTAGATTCTGAAGCTCAAAATAACTAAACACCTCCCGAAGACTGACTGCGATCTTTATATGGCATTCACTAGGTGCTGGAGTTGGTCCCACTATCCAGATCGGGGAACAGACGGTCATCACTGTGGATGCGAAGGCTGCTGGGAAGGGCAAAGTGACGTGCTCAGTGTGCACTCCAGATGGTGCTGAGGTGGATGTGGATGTGGTTGAAAATGAGGACGGTACCTTTGACATCTTCTACACGGCACCCCAGCCTGGGAAGTACGTCATCTGCGTGCGCTTTGGAGGAGAGCACATTCCCAACAGCCCCTTCCAGGTCATGGTACGTAGAAGCCATGCGTTTTCATTGATCTTCCCATACAGTGATGTGTTAAGTACAGTTACAGCGGGCATGTGACTTTACCCTACAGTTGACGTTAGAGCTACAATCAATTGTTCAAAAGCTGAACCTCCTTTTAGTGCAAAGGCTTCATGATGTAGCTTTAAAAAGCTCGCTAAGCTTCTTCTTTTGCTGACAGAGTCTCATGGTTTTAAACTCCAAGCCAGGAGCGGACTTCATTCCCAAACAGCATCCCAATGGACTGATCTATACCAGTTTGAATGTTTAAAAATTAGGAGTATTTCACCCTTGATTCTGTCATCCTGTCTCAGGCTTTGGAAGGTGCCTCCCCTGAACAACTAATGCAGCAGACGCAGGTCCCGCAGTACGCCTACGCGCCCAACATGGGCCAGCCATGGGTACTGACACTCCCTGCTTTCTCCCTCACATCATGTCCACCCCTTGTTTGTCCCTCATTGACATGTCTCCACGTCGCTTGTCTCCATTCTCCAGCTGTTATTCTTTCCCTGCAGGTGTAGGCCCTGTTTCATCTAACACTCAGTCATTCAGTTAACGGCTGCCATTTTGAAGGCATTAAATGTGGAACTCTACATTTAACAAAATGGCTGGGACCATGTCAGAAGTCTATAGTATTTGTTGGGTGTTGTTGCTGTGGTTTTGTTCAGATCATTGTTGGTTCCTTTCTTGTAGTGTGTCCATGTGAGTCACTGTCTTGTCTGCTTGGCTTTCACTTTACCATTGTCCAAACTAGAGAATCACGAAACGTGCTTTCGTTCTTTTGTTATGACATCATTTCTTTCTCACAGTGTCAGTGTTGGTGGCTGCGTCATCTTCATAATCATTATCATCATTTCCTTTTTTGGGGATGTTTTCCACACACTCTGCCTAGTGTTTTAATTCAGGCATTATTTCTCAGTCTGTTTATGTGAATCAGTCATATCTGTGGTTGTTTGATGTTGCCTTATGCCTTTCTAAATATTTATTTTCTTGAATTCCTAGTTGGACACTTCTCATTATTGCTGATAAACATCGAGATTTGAGCAAAATTGACATCCAAAAATAACAGCTTAATATCAAGACCAGTATCAGGTTGAGTGTAGCTAAATGAGTTCATTACCTCTGCTTATGTTCGGAGTATTTCTCTCCGTCTCCCAGGCAACAGACAGGCCACTGGGCCTGAATGGACTGGATGTGGCTGGACTGAGACCCTTCGACCTAGTCATTCCATTCACCATCCAGAAGGGAGAAATCACTGGCAAGTTTTGTGTTTTTCATTTTTAACATTCTGTTTTGACTTTAACGATGTGAGTAAGCTCATTAAATGCGAAATCTACTCTTTCTCAGGTGAAGTAAGGATGCCATCTGGAAAAGTGGCCAAGCCAGACATTACCGATAATAAAGATGGCACAGTCACAGTGAAGTATGCTCCTACTGAGGCTGGACTGCATGAAATGGACATCAAATATGATGGCATACATATTCCAGGTAATAATGGGTAAAATGGAGATAACTGAAACTTTTGGTTTCAAACAAATGGACAGATGTTTCACATAATGTTCATAAATGCAAACACTTGCACTACATTTGCAATACATACTTGGGTTCACAAAGAAAGAGCTTCTACCTGTATTGTGATAGTGTGGTTGGGGTACATGCATAATTAAAATGAAAGGCATTTTGTCCTGAATTAAATAAAGGGTCTTACCCTGAACAGTAAATAATCAAAATCTCAATTTCCTCTCTTCCCTGATAGGAAGTCCACTGCAGTTCTACGTGGATTATGTCAACAGTGGTCATGTAACTGCTTATGGTCCTGGCCTGATTCATGGCATGGTCAATAAGCCAGCAGTGTTTACAGTCAACACTAAGGATGCTGGAGAAGGTACAGAGGCACTTTGTTCTGTTTTTTTAAACCTATTCAAATTGAGTGGAATTTCAGTACAGCCTTACTTTACTGAGGTACTGGAGCTCATTGCTGGAATAGGTTGGTGGAAAGCTGCAAAAGTAATTGACTCTGCTGAAATGCTGTGTTGTTATTCAGGTGGTCTCTCTCTGGCCATCGAGGGGCCCTCAAAAGCGGATATCAGCTGCACTGACAATCAGGATGGCACTTGCACTGTGTCTTACTTACCTGTTCTGCC
The DNA here is from genome assembly GCA_037974425.1 of Phenacogrammus interruptus. NCBI lineage: Eukaryota > Metazoa > Chordata > Actinopteri > Characiformes > Alestidae > Phenacogrammus > Phenacogrammus interruptus. The sequence goes on from JBBPCW010000133.1 coordinate 17,952,613, forward strand.
TGGAGACTACAACATCCTTGTCAAGTACAATGACAAGCACATCCCTGGCAGTCCTTTTGTGTCAAAGATCACAGGTGTGTCAAAGTTTCACCGTATGGCAGTGGTCATCCGTTTTGTTCTTGGAGGGCAGCTGTCTAAGCAGTTTGCTGATTTCTCTGCTCAAACACACCATCTAAAGCAGATGTGTGGTTGAGCTATTTGTTGTAAAGCATGATGTCTACATGTTCCCTCTCTGTCCTCAGGAGACGACTCCATGCGCATGTCCCATTTGAAGGTGGGCTCTGCAGCAGACATACCATTGGATATTGGTGAGCTTGACCTGAGCCAGTTGACAGCCTCCCTCACCACCCCCTCCGGCAGAGAGGAGCCATGCCTGCTCAAGATGCTCCGTAATGGGCATGTGGGTAAGTGTCCTGGCCAAAAGCGACTGCCTCACACACTTGCATTAATACAGATAATTTAGTAGTCTTTTAATGGGAGGCTCATGTCGTCGGGTAGCTTTGATGTTTTGCATTTTCATGAATTTTCACTTATTTTTCCTAATCTTTTCTAGGGGTCTCTTTTGTGCCTAAAGAAATTGGAGAGCACCTTGTGAATATAAAGAAAAATGGACGCCATATTCCCAATAGTCCCATTTCTGTCATGATCAACCAATCAGAGATTGCTGATGCCAGCCGTGTGCGAGTGTCAGGTCAGGGCCTGAGTGAGGCTCGCACATTTGAGCCAGCAGAGTTTATCATTGACACCAGAGATGCAGGTGAGTACAATCTGACTATCAAATGCTTGTTGTGCTACAACGATGAACAATTAAAACTGTTCCAAAACGTTAGTCTTGTAGCTTAAGTGCTGACAGATATGCGGTTGTTCTGCTACCACAAGGCTATGGAGGTCTCAGCTTATCCATTGAAGGGCCCAGTAAGGTGGACATCAACACTGAAGATCAGGAAGATGGAACTTGCAAGGTCACATACTGCCCTACTGAGCCAGGAAACTACATAATCAACATTAAGTTTTCTGACCAGCATGTTCCAGGTGCATCTTGTTGTTTTTTTAATTAACTGTTGCTAACTAGTCAGTATGCTGTGCTAACCCTGTTTCTGTATTATCCCACAGGGAGTGCTTTCACAGTAAAGGTGACTGGAGAAGGAAGGATGAAAGAGAGCATTACTCGCAAGAAGAGAGCTGCATCTGTTGCCAACGTTGGCAGCCAGTGTGACCTAAGTCTGAAGATACCTGGTAGGCACCACCAAAATATCCCTTTTTTTAATGGACTGTTCATTTACAGAGTCAGTCTAACCTTTTACTGCTGTCCTATAGAAATCAGCATCGCTGACATGACTGCCCAAGTGACAAGTCCCTCTGGGAAGGTGCACAAGGCTGAGATCATGGAAGGAGAGAACAACACTTACTGCATTCGCTTTGTGCCCACCGAGATGGGTGTTCACACGGTCAGTGTCAAGTATCAGGGCCAGCATGTCCCAGGATCTCCATTCCAGTTCACTGTGGGGCCACTAGGAGAAGGAGGGGCTCACAAGGTCCGTGCTGGTGGTCCTGGGCTGGAGAGAGCAGAAGCAGGAGTCCCAGGTGTGTGAAAATTAGGGTTGGGCATAGATAATTTTTAAAAATCTAGATTAATCTCATTGTAATCTTGGAAGTAATCTAGATACAAATTTTAAATTTTCAGTTTAATACATTACCCTTAAAGAAAATATAAATATAAACCTGAGGTTTAAATACAGAAAAGTCAGGAACCAGAGAGAGACAGAGAGTAAGAGGGGGCGAGAGAGAGAGTAAAAGAGAGAGATATACACACAGAGAGAGAGAGAGAGAGACGATCCGCATGCTCCGGAAAAGTCATGAACGAGAGAGAGTAAGAGAGAGCGAGAGAGAGAGAGAGCAACAGAGAGCGAGATAGAGACAGGTTTAAAATGGGCGCAATACGGAAAAGTCACGACAGACAGACAGACAGACAGACAGACAGACAGACAGACAGACAGACAGACAGACAGACAGA